>CM050164.1:455207268-455432268 GCA_027410445.1 Discoglossus pictus
CTGTAATCACCAGTATAAGAGAATGAGTGAGAGTTTGAATGCGAGTAAGAGAATGAGTTTCTGAATGTTAGTGGATGCTTTAATATTTAATTTTAGACAGAAATCCTGCACAGTCTCAGCCTGTCCTGATAAAGTGCATATACAGACTCCATACGTCTGGACTGATAATGTGTAGTTCGGAGGTCACCATATATTAGAGACCAAATACAGTATGAGCCTCTCCTGGCAATGTACATGCTTTTTTGTGCACTCAAGGTCATACTACATTAGACAACCAGGCACTTCTTGAGGTTGCCCTGATAATGTACAGTAAAGGGGTAAATCTACATTATATAGATCAGCAGCCATGTTTGCATAGTTACATAGTAATCAAGGTGGAAAAAAGACTTTCAGTCCATCAAGTTAAACCTTTTAAGATCTTCTCTGATCTGCAATATGCAGATTAGTTGTTAATTTTTCTAGAGGAAGACAAACAGAAAGAAAAAAAACCAAGTGAAACTTAGCCAATCGTCTCAAAGGAGAAAAAAATCCTTCCTGACCCCAGATACTGGTGATCGGCCTCTTTCTGGATCAATACACCCCTTTTAATTATGCAGGATAGCTCTGAATGCCCTTTTTAATTAGGAATAAATTCAGTCCCCTTTTAAAGTTATCTATCACCTTTGGTAGATAATTCCACAGATTAACCACCCTTACTGTGAAAAACCCTTTTCTTTCTGTAAGGTGGAATCTTTTTACTTCTAACCTCAAGGGACGTCCTCTTGTCAGTTGAAAACCTCTTGGCATAAAAAAGCTCCCTTGACAAATCTTTATACTGACCGTGGATGTATTTATATAGGGTAATCATATCCCCTCTTAGACGCCTTTTTTCTAGCAAAAATATGTTTAAGTTTGTTTGTCTTTCTTCATAACTTAGCCCCTCCATTCCCCTTATTAGTTTTGTTGCCCTCCTCTGTACCTTTTCCAGCTCTAAAATTTCTTTTTTATGAAGTGTTGCCCAAAATTGTACTCCATATTTCATATGAAGGCGTACTAGGGATTTGTATAGTGGCAGAATTATATTTGCTTCCCTGGCTTCTATACCCTTCTTAATACATGCTAATATTTTACTTGCCTTTGCAGCTGCTGCTTGGCATTGAGCACTGTTACCAAGGCGGTTGTCCACAAGTACTCCCAAATCCCTTTCAATTCTTTGACCTGATAATGCAGTCAATAACTAACTCTGAGCTCACCTTTGATAGAAAACTTACAATGTCTGAGTCTGTCCCTAATGCACAAGGGACAGTGGTTTCTAGAGTAGTTCTTGGCAGGATTAGCCGTATCGGATCTTTCCTATTTGACCACCAGCAGTGCAAGCGAATGGCCACTAGGTGGCATGGCTGATATTTGAGGCAATTTCTAATCGCAACCCCTAACCCTAGGAAATTGAGGAAAATCTTGGCTGAAATTCATTAAAACAGGAAATCAACAGGAAAGGTCAGCCAGAAAACTATAAAATAACAGCACTTACTTTTACTTGCTTGAATGGAAATATAAGGAGAACAGTATAGCTGACACTTTCTGCAGCATGATTACATTGCATTGAAGAGGCTGTGAGGTCACAGCAACTCTGCACATAACCCATCTGTAAAAAAGCATGCATTTTAGAATCCCACCAAAAAGATTCACATCATGTCCACTCCATTCGCAGGTGTCCGCAACTTGTTTGCATCACTGCGAAAAAAACAGCACTAAACCCATCTGAATCAACACACAGAGTGAGAAGCCGAAACATAGGGATTGGATCTATGCTGTTGTGTATGTGACAGCTCCAGTGCCAGCGAGTAGCCGCTAGATGGCACTATCAGGTATTAGGGAAGGCCTATAATTATTCACCCCTTTGATGTGGCGCAACTCAACAGCGAGGCAATTGCTATATTTGGCGCGGGAACTCGGCCCTTGATGGGCTTGGGCTCACCTCTCATAGCTCAAGACCTCTTCTGTTGGCACGCCTTATATGCAATGTGCAGCAATATCCGGAAAATTGGTAGCGGTTGGCGGTGGCACTGCTGCTGCCAATTTTTTGCGTAGCTGAAGAGGGAAAGGACCCAAAGATTAACTGCCTAGAAGTAATCGGCTTAGAAGCTAGAGGTAGTCACTAAGAAATGTGAGAATGTGCTCATTTAACATTTATATGTTTTCACTAAAGCATACAAAATACCCAATTCGGATCTCTTCAAACCATCTTTGCCTGCACATTTCTTCTGCAGCACTGATAGCTGCAGCTACAGGTGCCATCCGCCAGAGGGCCCTGTAAATTTTCGGGCACCATCAAGTTCCAGGGAAGGCAAAGAACTATTCTCTCCTCCGACGTGGCGTAAATCGGCGGCGCTGAATCGAGAGCAAGGCCATCACTATGTTCAGCGCGAGTACTCGGCCCCCCAGAGCCTCGGACGCGCCTCTTCTGTCGGCGCAAATTATATGCTAAAATTGGCAGCGCCATCTGTCGGCCGGAGGCGGAACTGCAGTTCTCACATTTTGTGATGGGGAAGAGGGAAAGGACCCTCAATTCTACAGATATTTCTGTGTGTTTTAGCTTACTTATTTACATGCTTTTGCAATGGAATGTGTGTATTTACAGGTGACTGCATGAAAGGGAGTATTTGCGATTGTAGATGAGAAACAGTGAGACAGAGTGACTGAAGAAAAGAGAGAGTATTTCAAAAGATTAGAGGCTTTCTTCTACCTGTCAGGAGCTCACAAAGTGAAGGTGAGGCGTGAAGACCCTCCCACAGTTTGATGTCCTACTCCCACTGGTTCATTCTTTAAACCAGGGGTGGGCAATTTTGGACTTGGAGAAACACACACACACAGGCCTGGATTTGAATATATCTTTGCTACGCACATGTAAGTGAATTGCTTCTTTAATCAACCGGATTGACTTACCTGTGCTCAGAAGGAAAATCTTCAAATCCAGGCCTGTGTATAGACCTCCAGGACCGAACTTGCCCACCCCTGGTTTAAACTTTGCATAATTTAGGCAAGAACATGTTATAAGCGTCAAAAAAAGTTTGTGATTTCTGCTTAAAAAACAGCCTTTAAATATTTAACTTTTATATGTAATTATTTTTTACTGCAGACTTCCATGTCCTTCACTGGACTGCTTTTTGCAGCTTCTGGAGGGTGTGTGTTTGTGTTGTTCAGTTGTGTCCGACTATCCCTGACCTCCTGAACCACAGCACTTGGTATTCATGGCAGAGATACTGGAGTCGGTTGCCAGTTCCTTCTCCAGTAGACCACAGCATACAGCTTCTGGTATTCCCAGGTGGTTTACCATCCAAGTACTGACCAGGCCCAACTCTGCATGGTGTCAGGGTGGTGTGACCTCTGGGTTCCATGATTGGAATCTAACCCAGGTGGCAGTGTTAAAGCACTGAATCCCCAGAGAACCATCCCAGGAAGGCAAATCCTTATAAACAAATCACCTTTCCATCAGTCCTATGTTTTAATGACACATTTCTATCTTCTACTTTGAATAGAAACTAAAATGACAGCATGATTGCATATATAAGGTAATAATTTACATTCTCGGAAACATTTAGCTATCCTTCAAAGGAGTATCCTTTAAGTATATACCTATTGTGATCCTTTAACTATTGCTGCATTTCCCCATATTCACTCTGCATGTGCCAACCAATCAAAATGACCAAACCACTGATTAATACAGCTGTTCTCCTGCTAGATTACCCACATATTGAATTATGCTGGTGGACCTTACGTCTGGGATAAGAAATTACAGAACTAAACAGATGAAGGAGTTCGCCTCAGCAGTAATATCCTTAATTTTTGTGTCTCCCAACCTTTTTAGCTTTATTATATGCTGACTTCTCCCTATATCATAACTCACAAAAACACTTAAAGGGATATGGAACACAACTGGTTTATGCATAAAAATGTTTAAGTAAAACCCCACTTTATTGTATCTTCATTGTAAAATAGAGTGCACTTTATTCTGTAGTTCTTGTTGGCTGGGTTCAAATCCCTAAGAATAATTACATTTATGAGAGTTTTTATTCTCTGATACCTTTATTTGAAAATAGACAATACATGATCAAATACCCAGTTTTCTTAATTGGATGGTGTTTTAGACCTATCTTCATTCCTCATGTACTGAAGCCATTTTCAGGCTATTCTTACGCTGGTACATTTAACCAGATATCCTGAAAATCTGGTATAATATTAGCATAGATCAGTGGAGTAGGACACCTTTTACACAGATACAATTCTGGGTCCTATCCTCTTATGGTAGCGCAGTGGCAGTGAGAATCCGGTTCCTTGTCTATTTGGAACACTGTGGTGTGCGGTGTGCACCAGCACCACCTTGTGGTGTAATTTTTTTTTACTGCAGGCAAATAATTATCCCAATCCTCCGTTCTGGCTCATATGGTGTGCCGACAGAAGAGGCCTTGAGCTATGAGAGGCGCGCCCCAGGACCTGGGAGGCAGAGTGCCTGCACCAAACATAGCGATGGCCTCGCTGTCGACTCAGCGCCGTTCGAGTTGTGCCACGTCGGAGGATGGAATAGTTCTTTGCCTACAGTACATTTTTTATACCGCCAGGTGGTGCTGTGGCGTAACCGCACACCCCAGTGTTCTGACGGCATGCAGTTTCCAAATAGACTAGACCCAGAATCCGCTAGATGGCGCTGCCGATATTCCAGTGCCATATTATAGAGTCAAGGCTTAGGTAAACAGAGACCTTGAGCTATGAGAGGCAGAGTGCCTGCACCCAACATATTGATGGCCTCGCTGTCGATTTAAGCGCCGTCGAGTTGCACCACGTCGGAGCGGGGAATAATTATAGGCCTTCCCTGAAACCTGACGGCGCCATCCAACGGATAGTTTGTGGAACTACAGCTGTCCATGCTGCCGAACACATACGCAGGCACAGAGGGATAGATCCGTGCATCTAGTACTACAGAAACACCTCTATGCATGAGTTACAGTGGACAGACCTTTGTAGGGACTTGTGGAAGGTTTCAGTGAGTAAAAACACTTAAGCAAATAAACACTTACACAGTTGATTTTAATATTAAAAACAGTGATCCTTCCATGTTCTTTTAAGCCAAACTTTTTAAGAATTTACAATTGAATTCCCATGTCTATAGAAGCAGATTTGATTCCAAAAGTCTAGGAAATGTCATTTTTATTAGCATTGTGCAATATTGGGATTTCTATATTGTTTCTTTGCTTTTACAGATGATAAAATGTTATAAGATTTGCTAATTAAATTTTGTAAGTGATTAGCAGGCATGGTTAAAGAGAGAAACTATCAGTGCACAGTGGTTAATTAAAAGGCTTTTTAATGACATCCACCAGTTTAATCGCACACAGCTGGTCATAGAGAATTGTTATGTTTGTGCTGTCCAGATCTCTGTTCGGTTTGCTGTCAGTAGCAATGGTGCAGTATTTGTACTTGTGTGTGTGTGTGTATGTATGTATGTATATATATATATATATATATATATATATATATATATATATATATATATATATATAATCATACATACAGGTCTCTGGCAGCTAAATATTGTGGCACTTAAATTTAGATGTTTATTTTCTTTGCAGATGGATTCGGATGAACTACCAAACGGAACTTCTAATCTGCTGCCTAGTGAACCGCTAGTGAGTGAAACCTAACATTTGTTTGTGTACTATTTTATTAAATTATTTCTGCAGTCCCTTGTTGTTTTAGAAGACATAGGCCTGGTGTAATTTACTGTTCTTTAAAGGATAATAGGGCTCTTTAAGGAAAATACTTTATAATAGGGCCCTTCTTTTTTAAATATGGCATACATTACTCTGCACAGTTAATATTTGCAACCATATAGGTGTAAGCAAGTTCTATCAAATTGTTTTACTTTTTCTGCCTGGATTATACCTTATTCTGAGTTATAGTAAAAATGACACTATATTTTCATATTGAGAAAATGCTTTTTTGATGAAATCGGTTACTTGAAGAAATATATTTTGAAATGTAATAAAAGTTTTGGTTCTTTTCTTCTATTTCCGGACCACATCCAGTCAGAACAGTAGGGTTAAGCGCTGTGCCACAGCACCACCTGGTGGTGCAAAAAAATGGACTGCAGACAGAACTATCTCCACCTCCTATTTGGCTCATAAGGCGCGCCGACAGAAGAGGCATTGAGCTATGTGAGTCGTGCCCGAGGCCCTGTCGGAGGTGGAAATAGTTATTTGCCCGCAGTACATTTTTTGCAGCACTCAACCCCACTGTTCTGACAGGATGAGGTCCCGAAATAGACTAGATTAAAAGTTTTGGCTATTATACTCCTTTCCTCCATGGCAGAGCCCACTGCATTCAAGGCAAGTAGGGGCCAGTGGGGGCCTTGTTTAAGATTTCATTTTATTTATTCCCCAACCACCCAAATGGTGCCAGAGGGTGTGTAAAAAAGAGCCCCTAAGGCCCCTCCATTTTAAGGGCTTACCCACCTAACAAACCAGGGGATGAGGGGGTCCTAAAACTGCATGTGGAAAAGAGGTGGGCTTTATAAATGGGTCTGCATGTGAGTTTATTTTTTAGGAATTAGCTGAGGATTCCTGTCTACTTTTACTCCACCACTTCGTATTACATTTTGTGTGAGGATCCCAAAGATTCTTTCATTTTTTTTTCTTAGTTTTTAAAAAGCCCTCTTGCCACAGTCATAATTTAGTACTGTGAAGAAATATTTTCTTTATCAAAGAGTAGATAGTTGTGATTCCTGAAATTGCTTTATATCTAGACACAATACCACTATTGTTCCCAGCTCAAAGTCTTAACCCAATGTATCAAGATCTGTATAGTGCTATTCTTTGAATAGCTTCCAATGGTAATTTTAGAAGTCAAGCCATTTAAATTCGACCTGATGGCAATCCAGAAGGGGTCACAATTATACTAACTAAACGTAATAATTTTTAGATTTATTCAAAAATATTTCTATTTGCAACATAAATTAAGTCTCTTACATTTGTTTTTTTTTCTAGGAGCAATCTGATGTGGAAAGATTATTGTTGCATGTTGAAGCAAAGCAGCAGGTCCTGTTGGAGAATATTGTTACTTGTGATGACATGCTGTTTCAGCTCTATAAACTACAGGCGTCTTTTGCTGTTGAGTATAAGTATTATTATTTATTAACTTTTTTATTTGTGACACGACAACATATCCTGTAATGCTGTACAGGGGATAAAAATACAAAATTGGCAAATTGTAGAAGATGGAGGACCCTGTTTAGAGCTTTGAATTGTGTAGAAAGTGATTTCCCCCCCCCCCCCCCCCCCCCCCATAACTTGGTTCTTTCAATCTAAAGGGAACTGAAGAGGCGGAAACCTGGGGAAGAGCAGATAAGGGATAGCAAGGGTCAGGAAGAAAGTGAAAGTTTGCTTGGGTAGGAAGATATGCAAAGTTATAAAGAGATATTTTTTTTTCCCCATTTAATGTGAGATGGAAGAGATCTGATAGAAAGTTATTTGTGGTGAATGGCTGTAGTATGTAATATATCTGCCCCTAGTGATCGGATAAAATAATATAACCTTATATAATATATATTTCAAGATATACTAATTTCTTTTTGAGCACTTTTTTAATAAATTTTAAGATTTTGGTTGTTTCTTCTATGAGAAAGTAACTGATTCGGAGATATTATGCTGGTGTTCGCAGCATGATTGTTGAGTGGTTGGCTATGGGAAGTGCAGGAAAGCTGTGATCAATTGAGATTGATCACAAGAATAAGGACTTAGAAGTGAGGGCCCAGTCCTTTATTTAAATATTTCAGGTAGTGGGACGCCATCTTGGTGGAGATGCAACTGGACATACAAGTGGGTATGGAGGCAGATGAAACTGAAATAATGGATTTTATAGAGGTAATACCATGAATGGCCTTTTAAAGGGCTCCACATCCCTACCTGGTGTTGAGGGAAAAACTTGTAACACAAATTAAAACTTAAATTAGTAGATGTAACTGAAATAAATGCTTGATGAGGGGGTCGCCGAGCAGAGTACACCATCCACAGCCCAGTGGCAGATAAACTCTTCTATCCTCCCAGTGGACAAAGCCAGGTGGTACTCTGCTCGGATACAGAAGCACACCATGGCCATGAACTTCCTCTTCCAAACACTGCTTGTGGGACTTGTATATAGCCAGCTTGGCTAATGCCAGGAGCAGGTTGACGAGGAGGTCCCTGGCCCTATTGCTCCAGGATAATGGGCACCCAAAAATAAAAATATGCAGCCAGAACTGCAGGAGGAGGCCCCTCAATAGGGGCTGCATTCTGGAACAAATAAAATAAATATGGTACACAAACTCTCCCTTGCCACAGAATAGACAAGTGATGGGAGAGTCTGTGAAGTTAGCGAAGTCCTAATCAGAATAAAGTTCCCTCTTTATCCTCGTCAGCTGGTAGGACCAGCCTTCAGATGGTATCTGGACGGGTTATGAGGGCAAGAATACAAGCTCTTCCTTGGCATGCCACGAAAGCATGCCAAGGGCATGTCCCTCAACCTGGAGAGTTTAGGAACAGGAGGAGGCTGAGGGGAGACCTGGGACTTATGCCCAATGCAAACAGCCAGAGTGAGGGTGTTGGGTTCCTGTGCCAGTCCGGCTTGCAAAGCCCTGTGAAAGAAGGTGCTAGAGTCGGGGCATGGGGAAACTGAAAAAGTCCTGGGAACTAAATGGTGGAAGTGTAGATTGCAAAAAGTAAGTGACAAATCTGAACATTTGTGCACTCCTAAATTATGTTATAGTGGTGATGAAATTGCACTTTTGAAAAAGATCACTGAAGAAGTGCTTCTTAATAAGAGTGGGACCCTGAGAAAGAGCTGTTGCAGATGCCCAGAGAACTATGGAAGATGTCTCCTTTTTTGTTTTGACAGCGATAAGGTTGTTGGTGCAAATTATTTTTGTATTGTTACAGGAACGTGATAAGGAACACCCAGAGACCAAAACTGAAAATGTAGAGCCAGATGTGAAATGATCCAAGATTTGCAGAATCCAGTTTGAACGTTCTTCTGTTTACTCTGTATTTATGGTAAATTGCATATTCTTCAGGATTATCTGTAAAATGTATTAATTCTAAATACCTGCACACTGTGAACATAAAACAAAACCACAGATTACTATATATGTACTTGTTTAATGATTATCAAATGTTTTATATAGGATAACGTTTAAGTTATATATCTATGCTGCTAATAAATGAAAATTATAATCAAGTTCTCTTACTGTATATAGATGGGACAAGTTAAATAGTAGTTGTAATGGTCTATCCCAAGCAGGATTACAGGTCCAGGGCTTCTATGTTTTCTTTTGGAGAGATAGAGGGATATCTTCAAGAGAAGTCTGACGTGAATTTACTACTAGTGGCATATGGATAAAAGGGGCATTATACAACTAGCTGTATGATGATTGATTCACATATACACAAGTGCTGCCATTCCTCATATTAAAACTTTTAAATATCTTACGATGCAGCAACAATCCAGTACAATGTAATGGATCATAGCACAAAGCATTGGTTGCACCCCGAGTATAGAGATACTCCATAGTTTATAAATGCCTCCATTACTGTAAGAGGCTGATTGGATTGGAGATAATAACCACTTAGGATAACCAAGCTGGAATGTATGTGTGTGTGTGTGTACTTTCTCCTCTGTGCTACCCGGAGACTAGATTTAATCTTGTGTTTTCTAGAACAGGGAATAATTAGCAAAATAAACTGCAGAATGTTAGAAAGAATTGAATGTTCAACTTGTTGGAAGATCAATAAAGCCCTAATACATTTAGATTAAGGGTCTTACTTCTTAAGGGGCAGAAGTTTGAGTTTGAATAGTCCGAGATGCTGTGAATAGACAGAGCTTTCCCAGGTAAAATAACTGGAGAAATTAGTGTTTAAGAGTCCGACGAGTTTATCCTGTTTCATGAAGAGCACAGTGCATTGGAGGAAGTGAGCTGTACTAGGAGTGTTAATGATTTTCTGAATAAGTAGAATATTTAACTTATTAAAGAATGGTAGCAGCCACTTTAATTGACAAAAAGTTGTAATTGAGTTCAAATGTGACTATTTTGCTTTTTCCTCTGTCCTGAATCTGATTTTCACTGCTCTTTTCTTTCCATATAAATAAGTTAAGGATTATCCTTCATCATTCTCTGTAATTTGTCATGATGTATTTGTTTTTATGTCAGATAAAAAGTTGTTTAAACAGTTAATATTTTAACATAACCAAGGATAATGCTTAACCAGTCTATATGCTTCACCCTATAGAATGGTGACCTTCATTATCCTAGTTTTCTACACAAAAGAAAGCACATGCTCCAATGGTGAAGTAAAGGGAATTTATTAAATAAAATAGCTACACACAATAAAAGCATCTCAAGTATCTTGACTCCATACAGATTAAGGATCAAAAACGGTATTAAAGTGTATCCACAGATTTGCATTTACTTCCTCAGGGTTGCTGAATGGAAAGCTTGACCATTTTAGTTGTCTGACTGCTTCAGCCTTAACAATAGTAACCCCACGGCCGTTCATAGTTAAGGAGAGTGGAGGTTTGACAGTGCTAGGAATGGGATGGGAAGCAGGAATACATGGGGTTAAGTTGATAAAGGGGAGGGGCATTCTTAAGGTATTTTAGCATTAGTGCCTCAATTATTTAAAGAGGTATGGCTTGTTAAAATTCCAGAAGGACTAGCTAAGGTGGCAGGGCTGGCAGCTACAAGGATTTCCCCAATGGCTAATACTGATGGTGGTGTAATTGGTGCTAGCCATGAGGGCCCCCTGGAAGCAGGTTTCCTCCTAATAAGGGCAATAAAATTGTCCACAAAACTGGTTTCCATGCTGAAGCAGAGTAAAAGGGATGTGGAGAAATTCACTCTGAGACCCTGCAGCATCTTCAGGTGGTAGAGCAGCAGGTTCAGGCTGTCCCTGTGGGTATGTTAAAGGGTGTCCATTTTCGGAGGTCTAGCAAGCCAAGATGGCTGCTGCTAAGGAGGATAAGGCATCTGACCTTGTGCAAGCAAACTGGGGAAAAGGGAAGGAAAGTTATGAAGTGACTGGGAGAGGGGAACAGTTGCAGCTGTAGGTATGCAGTATAGCAGTCTTGTCAGAAAGTGCATATTTGGCTCACAGACAGAGAAGAGATGTATTTGCAGATACACAGTGCAGCAGCCATGTCAGACAGGGGAAGGATTTGGATTGCAGACAGAGGGGAGACATGGAATTGCAGCAGGCATGCCAGACAGTGGTGAGGAACTGGATGATGCCTCTCCAGATGAATTTATGTTACCGGGGGTAAATGAAGCCCAAATTGCAGGACCAGGTTATGGTTTTAGTGCCTGATAATAGTCAAACTGGGACTGACTACTTTCTTACAGAGGAGGATGTGTCTGAGGATGAGGAAGGATCTGAGCTTCATCCACCTTGCAAAGGCGTTTGGTAAAGAGAAGTCATGCCAAAATCATAATAAAGCAATAGAAAAAAACACAGAATACACTACAGGACTTGAAGGAAATGTGTATGACAGGAGGGTACGGTCTATCAAGGGGCATAGGCTGACTTTTTCACACGCAGAATTTCGCAAAAGTACGCAGAAAGAGTAGGTACCTGGAGGAGGGAGAGGGGTGCCTTTTCTCACAGAATATATAGCGTGAAGTGTGCCCTAGGTTTGGCAAATAAAGGAAACTTGAGAGAGCCTGCTGATTTTGTGATCTAGTAAGGAAATTAATGATGATGTACTTAAGGAACATAACAGATGATTTGGAAGGGCAGCATAACAAGAGCAATACTGCCTCCTTCTATACAGGCTGTTCATTGCCCCTGGGTAATGGTCAACTTTCAGGAGGGATATCATCTACACCAATCGTTCAATATGGGGTAGAAGCTGAAGTGGGATCCGATAATGGAGGAAGAAATAAGAAATCAGACATTTTGGTGTACACAGCTAGTTCGATGCCTGCCTTGAGCCATCTGGGACCAATGGGTATGCATGTTCCTTTTGACCTCAAAGAGAAGCTTTTGGAAAAGGAAGTGCAGTGAAATGTCTTCACTCCTTCCGTTAGATATTTATTTTGAGGTCAAGGAGAAAAAGGACGAAACAGGAAAGGAAAAAGAAGAAAGACAAAATATGTTATAGGAGGATTCCTATGACATTGACAAACTGGCTTCAGGCTTGTTTTGCTACCTGTGCGTGATGGAGATATCTACATTTGTACTTGAATCTGTAGAAGAGACACCATTTGCAGACCCAGCCTTTGCTTCTGCAATCTGAAGAGATCCCTCTACTCTAGATAGGGTAACAATGCACATACAGGTCCCCATGTCTTTCTCATCCCAGATCAAAATAGAAAGGAAGGTTCTGTGGCTAAAGTGGAACGCTAGCCGCCCTGGCTACTTTGTAAATGCAAGCATGCTATTAGGAGGTCTCGGTTCTAATTGGATTATTTGTATTCATTATGCTTTATATGTTTACATCTATAACCTTTAGGTGTGGTTCCCAAAAGGAACCTGGTAAGTTAAGACTTATTAACCATTTTTTTAAAATTCTAAATGGGGGTCAGTAACCAATGAAATTGAGAAGTGCTTGAGTTCCAGCCCATTTCTAGGTAAGTTTGATATTGAGTCCACCTACCCGTTGCTGCCTGTCCACCCTAAATCTCATCATACATGGGGGATATTGTTGTCACATGTACCACACAGCCAGTACTTGCCAGATATTCCTGCAGCTCCTTTAATGTTGCTGTAGGCCTCTTGGTAGCCTTCCAGGCCAGTTTTCTTCTAGTCATTTCATCAATTTTGGAGGGAGCTAACGTTCGTGGTAATGTCACTGCTGTGCCATATTTTCTCCACTTAATGATGTCTTCACTGTGTTCCATGGTATATCTAATTCCTTGGAAATTATTTTGTACCCTTCTCCTGACTGATACCTTTTAACAATGAGATCCCTCTGATGCTTTGGAAGCTCTCTGTGGACCATGGCTTTTGCTGTGGGATGCGACTATGAAAATTTCAGGAAAGACCAACTAGAGCAGCTGAACTTTATTTGGGGTTAATCAGAGGCACTTTAAATTATGGCAGGTGTATGCTGACCTATTTAACACGATTTGGAATGTGATTGCTTAATTTTGAACACAGCTACATCCCCAGTTATAAGAGGGTGTGCAGACTTATGCAACCACATTATTTTTCTTTTCTTTTTTTTTCTTCCCTCTACCTAAAAGATTTCAGTTTGTTTTTCAATTGAGATGTACAGTTTATAGGTCACATTAAAGGTGGAAAAAGTTCTGAAATGATTTATCTTTGTCTAATTTTTTTACAGCACAGAAGCCTGACATTTTAACAGGGTTGTGTACACTTTTTATATCCACTGTATTTATAGTAAAAAATACAATGGTAACTAAACAAATTAATAAATCTATTTAAACAGTGCTGCATTAAAGAATGTTCATTTATAGCATAATTAAGATCACTAGATCACAAAGACAAGTCAACCTAATAACGCATAACAGTTGCAAAAATTTCTGTTTTAGTCTCATCACAGGAAGCCTTCCCGGATGAATTGTCCCATTGTTAAAATAAAGTAGTTAAGGCATTGTGTTGGCTCCACAAAGGACCTCTTAGATGTGTCTTTGCAGCTTTGATTACACCTCCCTAGACTAGGTCATACAGTATAGGTTAAATTGTCACAACAATATACATACAAATATCAGATATGCTTAACATGAATTTAACCACTATAGCATGTTGTATACTCACAAAAAAATGTACCTAGTACTACAGTACAATATAGCAACCACCTCTATAGTACTGTGAAGATACCCAGAGCTAAACATGGGACCACCAGTACAATGAATCACAATCCTGGTTGGCATATGGTGGTTTGTGAAAGGGGCGATAGACGTAATTAGGATTTTTTTACATCTTTTTATTTTAACCAAAGCAAAAGAGTAAAATCACTGTAGGAAAGGGAATCCTTGAAGAGGTATAGATAATGAGAAAAAATATTTAGGGGTATGATTTGGTATTAATTGGTAATTTTGGAGCAACATAATTAACTGTATTGTAGAAGGGGGCCTGCTTTCTGACCCCAGAGAACATGCTGGGGTCATCATGGGAAGCGCATGAGTACCACATGCACTACCCCCCCCCCCCCCAGCTACTTTTGCCCACCTCTGGATTTGATATGATAAATTATACATTTTCACCAGTGTGGAATTAAGAAAATAAAAATAACCATAAAAAATGCTGCAAAACAAAAGACCCATATGCATCTGAAATAGCACCACTGGTTAGAAGACATCTATGAAAATGTGAGGTACATTAAATTAATGCACAGTTTAGCTGGGCCAAGTATGGAGGGAGGAGCTGGAGCTAGTGTGGATGTCCACGGAGGTAGCTGGGTTACAGTTAGAAGGGGAATCAGGGGGAACAGGAGGCAGGCCAGTTCTGAGTTGGCAAACACCAACAGATTTGCCAGATTGAGTGAAACTGTTGGGGATGTCCATTTAGGAAAGGCAATGCCCGATAGAGCTGTTCCCTCTAACAGCCGGGAGAACAGTTCAACTGGAGGAGAGGGAGGGCAGAATAGGCAGAGCAACAGACATGTTTTGGTGGTAAAGGACTCTATTATTAGGAAGGTAGACAGGGTAATTTGTCACCCAGATCCCAGCAATCGAACAGTTTGCTGTCTCCCTGGTGCTCGGGTTCGGCATGTTGTGGATCAGGTGGATACATTTTTGGGAGGGGCTGTTAATGAACCGGCGGTCTTGGTACACATTGGTACCAATGACAAAGTTACTGGAAGATGGAGCGTCCTAAAGAATGATTTTAGAGAACTAGGGAAAAAGCTTAAAGCAAGGACCTCCAAGGTAGTATTTTCTAAGATACTACCAGTGCCACATGCTAGCCCAGGGAGGCAGAAGGAGCTTAGGGAGGTTAATGAGTGGCTAAAAAAGTGGTGCAGTGCAGAGGGTTTGGGGTTTTTAGAGCACTGGGCTGACTTCTCACTTGGGTACAATCTCCATAGCAGGGATGGATTGCACCTTAATGATGAGGGAGCTTTAGTGCTAGGGGATAAGATGGTAGAACGGCTGGGGGAGTTTTTAAACTTGTAGGTGGGGGGGAGGGACTATATAGAAGTATTGGGGTAAATAGGGTAGAGAGGGAAATGGATGAATTAGTTACCCATGGGGGAGGAGAAGGGGGGAGGGTTACAATAGACAGTAGGGAGGTATTAATAGGTGCCTTAAATATAGTGGCAAGCACTTCACAACGGCAGAGCCATAACAACATAAAGTGTATGCTTGCTAACGCAAGAAGTTTGCCTAGGAAAATGGACAAGCTAGAAATATTAGCAGTACAAGAAAAATGGGGCTTAATAGGCATTACTGAAACGAGGTGGGATGAATCTCATGACTGGACTGTTAATCTGGATGGTTATAACCTATTTAGGAAAGATTGCGGAAATGGTAAAAGAGGACAAGGGATCTGTCTGTATGTTAAGCCTGAATTTAAGCCTATAGTCAGAGACGATATTTATGCTGGCACTAACGGCATCATTGAATCTTTGTGGGTTGAGCTAAATTGTGGAGGAGCTAATTCTAAACGCATATTGGTGGGAGTATGCTATAAACACCCAAATGTAGCTGAAAGTGAGGAAATACAATTATTGTTACAGATTGGGCAAGTTCTAATAATGGGAGACTTTAATTACCCTGAAATAAAATGGATAAATGAGACCAGCAGCTCAGCTAAGGGGAGCAGATTCTTGAGTACACTCGGGGATCATTATCTGGCCCAGGTAATACAAGAACCTACTAGAAATGATGCCATCTTGGATTTAGTCATCACAAGTAATATTGATATAATATCAAATGTAAAAATAGGGGAACCCTTGGGGAACAGTGATCACAACATAGTATCATTTGAGATTGAATACAAAAAACAGAGTTGTAAGGGGCCAATAAAAACTCTAAATTTTAAAAAAACTAACTTTAATGGGCTACAGGAAGCAAAAGTACATATAGACTGGGACAAAGAACTTACAGGGAAAAATACTGAAAATAAAGTATATCGGGGGTGTGGCTAAGCCGGGCAGGAAGAGGGTGCACGGAGCTGGAGCTCTGCACCGAGTGGGCTCATTTTTGGGATAAATCCCTTATTTTGCCCCAAGAATACGGCACAAAAGCCCAGAGGAGGCTCCCCCACCTCCACCACAATATCTGGGCACTTTCCGCCGTCGCCTGGGACTTTCCAGGCCGGAGGACCTGGGATATTGGCCTGCCTGGGCCTACCCACGGGATCCCAACCGGACCCTGCGTGCTCTGCGGCACCAACCATCGGCTGAAAACCGGGATCGGTGCCCTTAGGAGCCCTGGTAACCCTGGAGGTGTCTGGGAGTCAGACAGGCAGTGCAGACGCAGCTGCTGCAGGAGAGGTCGCAGCAAGACACCGGGAGCCGGTGCTGCAGTGTGAGGCTGGCCAGACAGGAGCAGCGGCGCATTGATCCCCAGCTCATCAGCTTGGCAAGGGGCTTGAAGAGCCCTGAGACCCCAGAAGACCGCCAGGGGGGTAAGTCGGGCGTCAGCCCCGCACCTGAGGGCAGGGGAGCAGCAGGGGGACACTCAGGGCCCTGCAGAGGGAGGTGCACTACTAGGGGCCACCAGGTCACACAGTAAACCCCACAGCTAAACCCCCTGAGGAGCCATACAAAGCCCAGGCCCTGGAGTACAGGGATCAGAGGTCCCACTGGGAATCCCTACGAGATAAAGACTGTGCACTATCTGTGAATAGCAACAGCAGCTTGACTACCATATTGTGTTTTCTTCACTTTTTATTCTTGAACCCAATCTGCATACCAACACTGCTACAGCTCATTTCCTCCTTATATAACTGCCGCAACCGCACCTTGAAGACTGGGTAGGCAAAACAACTTGCCAGGCTCACTGATCAATTTGGATAAAGCAATAGCACCGCCTAGTGGCTTACTGAGACTAGTGCGGCTTAAAACTAATTTCAAGTCCTGCACTGAAAAATTTGCACAGATCACACTTGGTGGGACTCTGATTAATACACAACCCAGATCTGCTGGGGGCACTGAACTGCGGGGCATATCAGCCTAAGGAGATGTAGCTGAAGGAGCAGAGCACAGTTCCCGCCGGCAGGGCCTGAGAGATGCCAAGATCTCAGTACAGAATCTAGATATGAACAGACAAGACAGACTACAACAGAACCTAAATACTTGAGAGGTAAAAGCTAATACGGAGTGACCCCCCCAGTGGAATCCATCCGTTGTCTGGACACTCAATGGCTACCCCCGGTAGAAGCAGCTCCATAAAAATGGTGAAAAACAAAAAGTCATTAACATCCAAAAAAAATTACGAACATTTCAAGGCTTCAGAAACACAGGTGGCACTGATGAAGGATCCTGTCTCGGAGCAATCTGACACCTCTGACCTGGAACCCCTGGAGGGGGCCCCACAGCCTGAAGTCTCCATCAACAGCCATTCAATGGCAATAATTGAGGCTCTCCTGGCCTCTCACATTGACAGGGCGGTCAGATCTTTGCAGAAAGACATACATGAGATTGGCCAAAGGACCCATCAACTTGAAGAGACCGTTGACCAAGTGGTAGAGGCCCAGGAGAGAGACAGGGCCACCATTGCGGATAACACCTCCCGTATTTGTGGCATAGAAGATAAACTGGAGGATTTGGAGAATAGATCCAGGCGATTCAACCTGAGGATCAGAGGCGTGCCTACGGCAATAGTCGACCTTCCTCGCTACCTTAAGGCCACGATCGACGAGATCCTCTCAGGTCATCCAGACCACGAATGGGAAGTAGAGCGTGCCCATAGAGCCCTTGGGGGAAGTCGTAACCTAGACCTTCCCAAAGACATCATTGTCAGGCTACTACGCCAACAATCAAGAGATCTAATCCTGGCAACTACCCGCAAGAAGGCTGTGATCACAGGCCCAGACGGGGCCAAACTTCAATTTTTTGCGGATCTCTCCCGTTCCACACTTAAAAAACGAAGGCTGATGAGGCCAGCCCTTGAAGTTCTTCTCCACCACGGCATCAGGTACCGTTGGGGATTCCCATTTGCCCTTATTTTTTCAGTAGGGAGCACCCAGTATACAACACGTTCTCTAGAAGACTGCCAAGAACTTCTGAAGAGTCTGGATCTCTCTGGGGGGACCCGACCTCGACATCACCTGCATCAACAGCTTTACCTCTCCCGAAAAGGCAATGGTCTGAAGTGACCAGGCACGAGAGGCCCACTGACCAAGCCTCAAAGACCACTCATAGACGACCCTCCCAGATCATGGACTCGTAAATGCAATAATTCAGCTGCTTCCAACTCCAGTGACTTTCAAACAGGCTGGTCCGCTTGAAAAGACAACTGGCTAGCAAAGACTTATTTCGGCATCCTAAGGATTTACAAGGGCTTAAAAACACCATATCAAAATTCCCTGGTAGAGACTAACATGGAAGCCACCTGGAACTGACCTAGCCTTTTCCCAGGACGTGTTATTTTTCTTACTTTTTTTACTTAGGTCCTCAAAGGAGCCTAGGGCCCTAAGCGGGGCCATGTTTACCAAAGACTTTTGGAATGTCACTAACCCATGTTTTGCTTTTCCTCCTCTCTTCAGCAGGTTTTAGCTGACTGATAAAGCTATAAGTTTTAATACACATGCAGATAGTATAGCCAGTCCGTCAGGATCTTTCTTTACTGGACCGGGTCTAAAGGTTTACTCTGCTTTAGTCAAGATAAAAAATTATGTTGTTAAACGTTTAAATAAGCTATTCATGGTTCTGTCTTTATTCTGTTTTCTTAATACTTTTCTAGGTTATTTTTGTTTGGCCTTGCCGGCGGGAATTGGAGCAGAGGCTCTAGGGTTCCAAGAGGGTAGAATGTTTAAGACAGGACGGGTGGTCTTGGGACAGCCAGACCTTTTGGCAGTAACTGTTCTCTCTTCCCTCTGTGTTTTCTTCATTGCTGCTCTTCTCCTTGTCACCTATCAGCATGGGCTCTCTTGCCCCTGTACTCCCACCTACTGCCTAAACGAAACTTGCCACTTGGTGCCTCCTAGTTCTTGTTATCTCTTTCTCTCTGGCTGTTTAGGGGATTTTGAACCAAATCAGGGTTTACTCTACATAGCTGGGCTTGAGGCGGCGGCCTGTCTGCTGGACAGTGGGCCAAGTTGCCTGGCCTCAGAGAGTGGAGGACCCCTGGTACTATTAGAACGGATCTCTTTTCAGCCTACTGAGTTGGGTTCTAGTAGTTCTGAGATACTGCCAGACTTGTCCGGTATAATCTTGCCTCCCTTAGACTTCTTGGGACCGCCTCTGCACTACTTATACTCATGCCTCTTTTCCCCCCACAGAGCTAACCATACTGGACCTCTTCTTGGCCGGGCTCAACCACTCCTGTGCCCCAGAGGGGGAAATCCGCTCTGCACTCCCTCCTCGGCGCTCCTCCGGAAGGGTAAGGCTACATTAATGCACCAGAAATATACACCTCAAGTCTATCCATGACCGCACCAATGACACTACTTACCCATAATGTGAAAGGTTTCAACTCCCTTTTTCAAGCGAAGGAAGGCTTTCCTATACTATAAGACCCTTAACCCCATGGTGATCTTCTTACAGGAGACACATTTCGCCAGGAATAAAGCCCCAACCTACCTCGACAAAAATTATCCTCATTTTTACTACTCTACCCAGGTCTCCAAAAAGGAAGGAGTGGCGATTTTGCTCCACAGGAGCCTCCAATTTCAAATGACAACCAAGATAGTGGACCGGGAGGGCTATTACATCATTTTAAAGGGGACGATTCTGGGTTCTCCAGTTTCACTAGCCTCCTTCTATGCCCCCACGAAAGCACCACATAAGACCCAGATCAGATTCTTAAGGGTCCTGGAGGGGGGAGAATGGGGCAAACTAATTATAGGAGGGGACTTTAATCTGGTATTAGACCCAGTGGCAGATAGATCTAAAACTTCACAAGCAGTTCGCTTCTCCAAAAAAAACAGGCAAATCTTAAAACTTCTGCACTCCTTAGATCTGGTTGACGCCTGGAGAGGTCTGCACCCCAGAGGAAGGGATTATACTTTTTATTCCCCCACACACGGGACTTATTCCCGTATAGACACAATATATATATGTAATTCGCTTCTAGACAGCTCAAACAAAGCGGCTATTGTTCCGTGCACTTGGTCGGACCACACGGCGATCACACTAGAGGTAGACCTGGGAGTTCAATTTCGGATGCCCTATACCTGGAGACTTAATGAATACTTAGTTTCGCAATCCAGATTCCAGGAGCAAACTGAGAGAGAGTTGGTTGAATTTTTTGAGTCCAATGCAGTTGGGGAGACAGGGACGGGTTGGGTCTGGATGGCGCACAAAGCCTACATAAGGGGGGTGTTTATCAAGCTAGCCTCCCAATTCAGAAAACAGAACAGGCTAAAAAAAAAGGAGCTATCAGGGAAACTATTTCAGTTGGAGCGGCAACATCAGCTTTCTCCCTCGATAGCTTTAAGGAAACAGATAGATAAGGCCAGGCTAGAGCTGGATAGTATTCTGACCATAAAAACGGATAAGGCATTAAGGAGGACTCAACATTTGTTTTATGCCAAGGCGAATAAACCTGACAAGCTACTAGCAAGGAGCTTAAAAGCTAAATATGCTCAAGCCAGGGTATCCCAAATCAAAAATAGGAAAGGCGATCTCACCTACAGCCAAAATGAAATCCAGGAGGTCTTTAGGGACTTTTATCAAAATATTTACTCCACTCAGAAATTGGCCTCAGAGAATGTTATTCATTCCTACCTAAACTCCCTTGATTTGCCCCAAATTTCACCCCTGGACTTACAAAATTTCAATAAAGATGTGACGGTCAAAGAAATTTTAGATGCCATTAAAGAACTGAAGCTAGGGAAGTCCCCCGGTCCGGACGGGTTCACTAAAATCTATTACAAAAAGTTCTCGGAAATTCTGGCCCCCCATTTATGTAGTCTCTTCAATTCAATTCTAAGAGGAGAGACAACTCCCCCAGAGCTGAATCATGCGGACTTGACGCTCTTCCCCAAGGAGACAGTAATATATAATAACTAAGTTAAGGGAACACAATAAAGAAGCCATTCCTGATGTGCGGCTGGGGAGTGGAGTGTGGAGCGGACGGGGAGGAGTGGTGAGAGGACCCGGATAGATATTTCTTCAGTACGCCAAAGGTACAGGGGGGGAGGATGGCTACCTTAAGATTGGCTGAGCGGGGAATTAATGGGGGAATTAATGGGGGATGATACCCCACCACAGGTGTTATATAATGTCACTTGTTTTTTATTTTATTTTATTTTATTTTAACATATCTCCTGCTGCTCAGGCTCATCCATGGAAATGTGAATTACTGCAATTTGAGCAATGTGACTTTATAAGCTGTATATATTGCTGAGTATTAAGAAACTAGTGTGAATATATTTGGACAAAATCACTAAAAAAAAGAAAAAGAGTTGGAATGGAGTTTTTATTTAAATGGAATGGTTTTAATATATTAGCAATATGATGTTAGTTATAAGACAACATGTGGACTATGTTTTTCATTATTCTTTTTGTTTTGTCATTGCAATTCCAGAACTTCTCAATAAAATTTATGTTATAAAAAAATAAAATAAAGTATATCCCATGTGGCTTAACAATCATGATGAGGAAAAAGAAACATGCATTTAAATTATACAAGAAGGAGGGAACAGAGGCAGCTTTATGTGACTATAAGGAAAACAAAAAGGCTTGCAAAAGGGCTATTAGACTGGCTAAAATAGAAAATGAGTTGCATAGTAATTAAGGTTGAAGTCAGTTGCAATGGAAAGTAAGACTAATTTAAAATAATTGGTTAATGCAGGAAGAAATCCAAAAGAGATTGGAGAAAATAAATGTTAATAAAGCCCCAGGTCCTGATGAAATACATCCAAGGGTACTGAGGGAGCTGGGTTCTGTAACAGCCAAACCATTATATCTAATCTTTCAAGACTCACTCACTACAGGGTCTCTACCGGATGACTGGAAGAAAGCAGAGGTGATACCTGTATTTAAGAATGGATCTAGAGCAAATCTGGGGAATTATAGACCAGTGTGCCTCACATCTGTAGTTGGGAAGCTTTTATGGGTTAATAAGGGACAGAATACAAGAATATGTCTATTTAAACAAGATCATAGGTATGAAAGATAGGTCGTGTCAGACCAATCTAATTAGATTTTATGAGGAGGTTAGTAGGAACTTGGATCAGAGCAACTCAGTGGATGTAGTCTTTTTAGATTTTTCAAAGGCATTTGATACAGTGCCACATGGAAGACTAGTGAGCAAACTAAGGGATATAGGAATTGCAGTAAATAGCTGCTCATGGATCGAGAGCTGGCTAAAAGACAGGAAGCAAAGGGTTGTTGTTGTAAATGGAACATATTTTGATTGGTCAGACAGTGGAATTCTCTACCAAAGGAGGTGGTAACAGCAAATTCGATAGACAACTTAAAAAAGGGGTTAGATATATTTTTGAATAAAGAGGGCATTCAAGGCTATCCTAGATAACTAGCGAAGGAATATTGATCCAGGGAGAAATTTGATCGCCAGTTTCTGGGGTCAGGAATGTATTTAGCTTTTTTTCCCCTTATGAGACAATTGGCAAAGTTTCAATGTTTTTTTTTTCTGTTTGCCTTTCTCTGGATCAATTAACAATTAATAATAAATAGTCCACATTAAAAAGATCAATAGAGATCTAAAAAGGTTGAACTTGAGGGACTAACTCTCTATTCATCCTCCAATGCTATACTATTAATAATTATTTAATCAACAAATTAATTAATAACTAATCCGCATATTGCAGATCAGAGGAGATCTTAACAGGTTGAACTTGATGGACTGAAAGTCTTTTTTCAACCTTAATTACTATGGGCCTCATTCTATTAGCGTCCGCAGCCGTTGCGGGGCCGCAAGGACCAGCCGCAAGCTATTTGGCTATTCTATTCCCTTACGCCCGGAGGCTCCGGCAGGCTTGCGGCCGGTACCTTGCTATCTCTTGCGGCCGCTTGCGCCAGAGGAAATCCTTTGATCTAAAACGGCCGCAAGAGTTTCGGCCGTAAGAAATTCCTATTTGCAATTCAATTGCTCCGGGAAACCTCTCTGCAAGGCTAAAAACGAGCCGCTGCTTACTTGCAGGAAACAGGTCCCGCTAGCACCAATTAAGCACATAAAATAGCTTAAATAAAGCCATCCTGCACTTTGAGAAGACTATAAAGGGATTTTAGGTGTTAGAAAAAATAGCACATAATTATCCTATACTCAAATCCGTAAAATATTTTATTTTTAATATCCGTAAAATATCCATGTAAAAAGTCCAGAGTGCTTGGAGCACCTCAGACATGCCCACGCCGCATCCGGAAAATAAACAGTTAATTTGAACTCGGGTTTGGGCTGATGTGCAAGCTTGAGAGTGGGTTCCTTTTAATCCTCATGTCCCCCAATATGATCCCTAGCATTTACAGAGCTGTACAGTGCAGGCTTGAATTTATTTTTGAGTTTTTATATTTCACAGCTTACGGCCGGTTCCAAGATATGCGGCCGGCCGTAAAAGGAGATCCTTGCGGGGCCGTATAATAGAATCGCGAGTTAACTGAACCCCCGCAAGGAATCGCAGCCTTACGGCCGATTTACGGCCGCTAATAGAATGAGGCCCTATGTAACTATGTAACTATGTTTATGGGTTTGTTCATAGTTCCATAAATGCAATGAATACATAGATAAACTCTATTTACTCTCTTTTTCTGACCTTGTGCATTAACCACACGCTTTCACATATTT
Organism: Discoglossus pictus; assembly: GCA_027410445.1. NCBI lineage: Eukaryota > Metazoa > Chordata > Amphibia > Anura > Alytidae > Discoglossus > Discoglossus pictus. Next base: position 455,231,147 of record CM050164.1, read on the forward strand.
CCAGGTACACCATGTTCACAATCGGCTCATGTTGCTCGGCCTATGAAACACCCATTGCTTACTGTTAGGTTACCATGACAATAAATGGCCCTGTATTATCCTTGCTTTAGCTTCTTTTTCGCATTGAAGACCTGATGCATCCTCGGCTTAAGAAATGATAATTTTGTAATACAGCAATCTATGTGTACGCATTTATATTGGTAATTTCACCTTTTTATTGCATTCTTTAAAAGCTTCAAATTTAATAGGTTGAAAGTTGAAGGATTATGTCATTAATTCTTTTTAATGTGATAAGTAAAGGTGATTTCGGGACATCGATCCTTCTTATGAAGGTTTTTATTATACAATATATTTTCTCACCTGTGTATCATACATGAATATCATACATTTTTCTACAAGGTAAATTGTAATCCAAAATTGTACACAACCACTACCAGTTGTACACAGGTTTAAGATATTGTCATTGCCTTGAAGGGAAGGGAGAAAAAAAGTATGTAGATAACCTAGTTGTTATTGTTAAGGTATTCAGTCATGTCCAACTCTCTGTGACCCTATAGACTACAGCACGCCAGGCACTTCTATCACTATGTATCTGGTTGTGCTTATAAGGTTTTCTTGGTAGAGATACTGGAATGGGTTGCCAGTTCCTTCTCCAGTGGACTGCAATTTTTCTGACCTCTCTGCTATAACCTGCCCATTTTGTGTGACCCTACATGGTTTAGCTCACAGCTTAATTGAAGTATACAAGCCCTTTCACCCAAACAAGATAGCAATCCAAAAGAGGAGCTAACCTCCTTAAGGCCGGAGGTTGGTAATGCCATGAAAGAAAGATTTGTGATAAAAGAAAATTTAATTTAGATAACTAGGATAGTCACTGTTCTGCATTCTGACATTGTGTCAGTTACTTGAAATTATCATACCCCTTCAGCAAAACTATAATCCTTATTTTAAAAAAAATAAAAAATAAACATAAAATGTAAACAAATATATATATTTGTTCTTAAAATATCACAAATTGTTTTGTTAATAGAACTTTAATTATTTTTAATTTGCTACAGTTATAGGCCCTCATTCAATTGCGATTTGGCCAATTGAATAGGGGTCTAAATAAGCACATAACATATATTTTTTAAAGAAGTTTTTAGTTAGTGAAAACCTTGCTTTTGGATAGATGTTTACTAACTAAAAACTTCTTTAAAAAAAATATGTTATGTGCTTATTTAGACCCCTATTCAATTGGCCAAATTGCAATTGAATGAGGGCCATAGTCTTTTTTTGCACTTATAGGAATACCACAAAACTAGGTATTTTCTAGCAAATAATCCAAATGACTTATTCTGAAAAAATATTGAATAACAATTAATTTTATCCAAAAAAATATTTGTTATTATTTGTTTTGTAATCATTGTAAAATGTTCAAATAAATTTAACTCGTGTTCATTGAAATTAAACTACAATCTTCCTAAACACAAGAACCTGAAGCTACTGTAATGTTACGATATGTTAACATTCTGTCATAGTTAAGCATTCTGATGTCAATATAACAAAGATATATTGCTCTGTCAAAATATGTTCTACCATAGTCTGAATATTGTGGCTGAAAATGATTAATGCAAAAATTTGCATTCAATGTGGGTCTAGATATCAATATTTCAGCTTAGGTAAACAGAAGTTTTGCCTTATTTATTAGTTTTCATTATAGATGGGAGGTAGAAGCTGCAATCCTCTCTGCTTGTGAAGTGACCTTTCATTCAATTCAAATCAATCTAGCAGAAATGAAGCAGGTTGGTTAATATTTAAGAAAAAATGTATCACTTGTCTAAAATGTAATTGTTGTGATCTTGATTTATTCTGAAACTAGTTAACATTTCCTACATGCTCCTGATTTGATTTATTAATCACTTCAATTTTACTTTTGAATATCAGAATATATTAAATATTTTTAGCACTGATCCAGCTCTGCATAATAATTTCCTGAAATAGTAAAATAGGTATGTCACTCATCTGTGAACTGTACCTTTTATCTTAGGAAGATAGACAGGTTGCTCAAGACCTCATCTGACCCTACCTAAACTCATGCAGTATGAGATGACTACATATGTGCATAAGCTAATATCATATTATGTTACTCCAGCTAAATACTCATGATTTAGAAAATACATGCTATGACAAAGAATATTTTATCTGTTTGCTATCATATATTTAAAAAAACACATAATAAATCTTTTTTTTTTGTTCATGTGTTTCTAAAATTATTTATGTGAACAAATGAACATTATTTTAAAAGAGAAGAAACAAAGAAAAAAGATTACTAAATAAAAAAAATTGTAAACTACCTGTCTACGACGAACATTATTAATTAGTGTATATTTACAATATTCAAATGGTTATTTGATTATTAATAGAAGTATACTTGGCTTGTATTAATATGGCATATATTTAGAACAGAATTAATGTTAATATTTTGGCCTATTTAATAAGTAAATTTTAATGTTATGGAGCTTGACCACCTATCACGTGGACATGGTTCTTAACAGTGTTATTACACATTTTTCCCACATTTCTTTCAATACATCAAAAATCAAAGGCTCAATCATGTGTCACACAACCTCACACTCATGTGTTCTTGTATTATCCCTGCTACTTTTCGTATTGACTGTGATGGCAGCCCTGATGGGGGAGAAGCCAGTAATAAATATCTGCGTTACCTGCTTATTCCCGAAATGAGCCTAGTCCAGTCTTATTGTGTATTATTGTTTGTGGCGACATGTCTAGGAAACATTATGAAATTGTCACAATGGGGGCATTCAATATTAAAGACCTCCTGCTGAATGATTAGGGTAGCTGGTGCTCCAATCTTGATTACATTACCCTTTGTTACTCTGCATCCAGACTAAATTACTATTTCCTTTTTTGTGCTCCCATGTATGTAAGTCCCTGTGTGTTTCAATAAAGTACATTTCCCATTTTGAAAGTATACAAGTGTATCATCTGTATTTCTGAGGGTTTGAAAATAGCTTTTTAATCCTTTTGTTTCAGCACAGTTACCCAGGAATCCTGCTTCTATGTTCCAGAACTGCATCCCTGCTCTCCTTCCAGGGAATCCATACCATCAGTGCACAGAAGCCCACAGAAGAGAGGACCTAACCGGTAGAATCCATTCATTGGCCAATCCAGCTGGTTCCTCCTCTTGACAATGATCAACCACAGAAGCTCACAATTTTAGCTTACCTTCCTATTCATGTATTTCCACTGACATATCTGAATTTATCTCCAAAGACATTTTCTTATTATCTTTACTAACTTTGACATACTGCCATGCGATCTCGCACACTGAATAAGAATTTCATACCAGGTACGTGACCAGGCCACTTTAGCCACATACAGGTACACTTGGTAATCCATTTTCTTAACTGCAAGAGATATTTACTATTTCTCCTGCAGTTCACTTACACTATATACAAATATGCAGATATGTGTCCAAGCTCCATCTAACTACTATTAATGCCTGAAGAAAGTTTATTAATCAGTCAAACACCCAAGGACCTTATATCCTCTATCCAACTACAAAAAGCAGAGATAAAAAAAACAGTATTTTAGTGGTATTGTACACCAGGTTAATGGGGTAAAACATTTTTTTTATCTTATATTTTATTATTTATATATATATATATATATATATATATATATACAGAGCTTAAACATAAACAAATATTGATACATAAACATAAAAAACATCATAAAATAGCCAAATGTTGCTTTGCATTACTTAAGTCATGCCATTCATTTTTCTTTGCTCAATCTCTATATCTTTATTTTAACTTACATTAAAGAGGTAGATTTTTTACCAAACTGTTGTTAAATCTAAAATATTATACTCTGCCCGTTATTTCCAAATACTGCTCCATTCAGAATATTTGCCATTTTTTTTCTAGCTGGTTATTGCTTGGTGTTTGTTTTTGCAGCCAGTAAGCTGCTATAACAGTTCTAGCCACAGTTAATATTTGTATAATGATTTTCTTTTGTTTATCTCTCGTTACAAAGGCCTATTTAGTAGCATTATTACAGTGTCTAACTTTATTCCTTGTATTTTTCACCAAAATGTTTTAATTTTAGGGCATGTTTACAATATATGATTGGACGTGCCCCACTCTTTACATTCTCTGAAAAATGTTGTTGGTAAGTGTGGCTTGTACTTATTTATTTTGATGGTGATTTTGCATAAAAAATATAATAATTTATAGTTTGTTTATTTAGCCTAGATATTTCTCAATGCTCTGGTGTTCTGACCACATATTTATTGCTATATTTCCTTCAATTTCTCTGTTTAGAATAGAGTTTCATTTTTGTGTGTATGTTAACAAACTATTTCCATTTATATTGTTAAGTATATTACTATATATAGCTGTGATATAGTGCCAGGGTCATCTCTACAATAGAAACATTGGCTTTCAAACAAGGTAAGGTTGTAAGAAGATTTTTTTTTTTGATATGTTTGTATATAATGTTTTTCTTAAAGGTATTGGTATTTGTCATATATATCAGAATGTCTTTTGACAGTTTGAAAAGTCATTATTTCAGGATTTTATATAATATGAAATAAGCATGAAATACACTTTTCTTCCATCTAAAAAAAGGGGCTAATTCCCATCCAAGGGACAAAATCTTTCTTTTGAGCTATGGGTATTACAGCAGATTGTAAATGAATTTTGATTTTTATTCCATAGGTATATGTTATGATTGATTGAGATATATATTTTTTATGGTGTTTGGCCTTTTAGATGGACTTAATCATTCTCAACTTGCATTGGAAAGTATAAATGTTGTTCTATTTTTATCCATGGTAATGGTGGTTTAGAATAGTTTCATTGTATCAGTTTTATAAATTGTGCCGTTAAATAATAGTGTTTTAACAGCTTTATTTCAGCTAAATGTTGTTAAAAGCTTTTAGATATTTTCCAGGCTTTTGTGAGGAACTCTAATTGTTAAGGTTCTTGTCAGGAACCAGGTACTTTGAGCATGCCATCTTCTGAGCGCATGCGACGCATGCGCCTTCTTGTGAGCGCCGACAAATGCGCACATCAACAGCAACGCGCCTGAAAGCAGGGCGCCTGACCATAGCGCGGGAGAGCGGAGCTGGGGGACTGGGGGAATACAGGGGACACCTATAAAGGACAGGAGGGACAGTATGGTATGCTGCAGATAAGCTATATAATTTAGATGTGCTCTGACATCCTTGTGCTCTTGGTTTGGATATTGGGTAACCCACACATAGACCCTTTGTGTTCTATACCTAGGGAGATCAGCTGTACCCCACAGTCAAGACCCAAGTGTTAAATACCAAGGAGCAAAGACTTCATGCTGCCACCACTATTCTATTCCCTGAGTCAGAATCCACGCTGGACACTTGGAATAGAATAGTGGAGGCAGCATGCTCCTCAATATTTAGCACTTGGGACTTGTCTGTGGGGTGCAGCTGATCTCCCTAGGTACAGCACACAAAGAGATTTTCAAGTGGATGTCATGATATAGCTTACCTTGTATATGCAGCATACCATACTGTCCCTCCTGTCCTTTATAGCTGTCCCCGGTTTTCGCCCAGCTCCGCTCTCCCGCGCTATGGTCGGGCGCACTATTTTCAGGCTGCAAAGCACGATTGGCAAAGCTTGGTGTTTATACCGTTAAATCAAAAGTCCAAGATATGTTCAGTCCATGTGCTTAAACAGCTGATCACAATCAGGCACTGAAATAAGACTGCTAAGAGAGAGGCAGTCTTATAAGCAGACTGGCAATGCAGCATACAGAATATAGCTGTTGCAGTAATTATTATTGTTTATTTGTAATGCGCCAACATATTCTGTAGCACTATAAAATAGCATACATTATCAGGAGCAGCCTGGCAGTGCTGCAGACAACTATGCAGCAGCACATAGAAGAGTGGTCCTCAGGAGCATACTGAGAACAAAGGCAGGAACTCGCATACAGGTGGAGGTGAATGAAGGAACTTGAGCAGAATACTTGATGCAGGCAGAACTCCTTCCAGACAGGAACTGTAAGCAGTAGCGTAAGACACAGCTCAGCTACTGCAGTAGTGTACAAGCAGACCAGAGACTCCCAGCATGAAAGCACATCATAATCTTACAACTGGCACTCACTCAATACTGATTGGCTGGGCCCCAGCATCTGTCAATGACTAGGGTGTGGAGTTATAACACACAGGAGCATACCCATTTTTTCCTAGGTCTCCTTCAATGTCTACTCGGTCTTTGAGTCACTACAGAAACAACCAATGGTTGGCCAATTTCCTTGATCTATCTCAAGGCCTCCTGGCAATTCTAAATAAATATAGTGAAAGTGACAAGGGATTCCTTTTTAGGACCACTATTCTCCCTAGTAAAGAAGTAGAGTATTTTTTTTAACGTAGGAAAATTAAACAATAGTGATCGTTGCAGAACAGACTGTGGGGGGGGGCTTACTACCAAGTTTGGTGCCTAAATCTGACCAGATTTTGACAGAAAGACCAGGGCTTCCTCTTGGGGTGCATGGAGTGGCAGCAACAACGTTGCACCTGAACTTACTGTATCTGCATTCAAAAAGCATTGATGCCTTTACTAAAGTTGAAAATTCACTATTCAAATAAATAGCACTGGCCGTGAGTAGAACCCTTGTAAAACAGAAAAAAATGATACAAATCTTTATTGCAGTCAGCCACGATGACAATGTCTGGTTATGACCTATTGTTTGTAATATACTACTCCCATATTAGTCTTAGATTTAGACTTTTTAAAGAGTTTTATTTATACATCTATTTGATTTCTAAACATATATATTTATGCATTTACCAAAAAATACTAAATGATGTATAGTGAAAAACATACTTTTATTTCAATCCATTATTTTCATAAAAAAATACTTTTATTGGCTATTAAGACTAATGTATTTCAAGGAGCTAGGGACATTCCAAACATGACTATTTAAAAGAAAAAACAGGATGCATATTAATTATTAACACCGTTGTAAAGCGCCCAGATCAGCACAGTAAATTATAAACTGATAGATGATTTATTTCTGATTTTGGAAAATTGTCCTCCAATCTCACAGACGTATTTTCATAGCACCTTAATAGATCATTTGGTACTTGGACTGCTTTACTGAACAGATTGGCTATTCATTTATTCTAAAGTAAAATCGGATTGCTGTAATGCAGCAGTTAAAATTGTGTCCAAGTATATGTTGTTTTGAAGCTTGCTGTAACATAACCTTTCTGTAGCCAATAAAAATTATACTATTTTAAATGCATTTCATAATTAAACTCAATTACATCCAGTGTAAAATGCTCCAAAACCCAAATGCAATCATATGGGATTTTTGCATAAATGCTGTTTTTCTCCTTTAGTTGGATTAGAATAATCTAGAATTAGAAGAATCTAAACAAACCATTTCTAAAATACTTTAGAAGTCTGTCCTTGGCTAACTTAAGCCACACCTAAGAGGTAAAGGTATTTATTATGTCTATTAAATGGAGAGGCAAGTTTATATATATTTACCAAGCAACTTTTCATATAGTTTTGCTATGTGCTCCAATCCTCTCATCTCACTGTTTTCACTAAACCGTGAACTAATAGTGAATCTTGTATTTCTAGTATATCCAGCTATTATTCTGAGCTACCATGAAAGGTGATTTTCAAAGTTTTGTCACTTGATTTTCATCACACATATTGCATAATTTCATAGCACTGTTAGTTAACATTCTTGAGATCAGAGTTTAATTTGAAATTACATCATCACGATTTATACTGTCATTTTATTGCTTGGAAATAATCCTATGGAGTGGGTTCCCCAATTTTTGAGTCACAAATCTATGTCTTCTACAGTCTATTAAAAGCTTTTTGGCTACAATGGGCCCCATGCAATTGGCCAAATTACTTGAACTCGAAAAGATGCTCATAAAGGTTGTGGATATTTAATTTCTCTAAATTTAGCTACTTGCATTTCAATTGTGAATTACCTGCCCACAATTTAATCCATTGTTTTTCTAGCCCGCAAAAGTTAACAGTGCTAAAGATGCAAAATCGATATTCAATTACAAAAGTTGAAGTGGCTTGCAAATTAAATATGACCTGAAACCTAAAAAATACGTCAAAAAATATTATGAGTACTAGTTTGGACTCGCAAGGGGTTAGACAGTAGTTCTGATAACTGCAGGAGCTATTAAATACACACTACTGTACTTTAGAATACTGGGAAAGCATGGAAAGGCATTCAAATTATTTGTACAACAGTCTCAAGCTCACCAATAATTATTTTTAACTTTTATTTCTGTGTTATATTGATCCCGGAAATTAAGGGTTTAATACATTTCATGGAACCCACATGGGCTAGAACAGTTGCTTTAAACAATTTTTATTTATTCCTACATTGCTGGATTGCGAGTCCGATCACAAACTTTACTTCTAAACACTAATTAATTGAAGTATAAACTCCATGTTTTACTGATGTCATGATGACCTTCTCATTTACCATTGGCTGTGTCTGCTAAGTAATTTACAGGCTTGCTTAAATATTGTCAGATCATATGATCATGCCCCCTGAAGTCCTGCTTAAGAGTGCATGGTTTCCATGTGGAGGCTGTGACAGGGCAGTTGTGAGTTAGAGGCAATTGAATGAGTTTAAATGTTTAGAAAATAATGTAACCCTCAGCCAACATTTTGGGGTTACAAGCAATTACGGGCATGCAATTGAACATGGCCCAATATTTTTCATATATGATGAAATAGCAAAAACTCAGCAGCTGAAGTAGCAGTAAAAAGCCTATACAGGGGAGGAGTCTAACAAAGTATTATGTAGCCCAATTCAGATAATGGGCCGCTGATTCCTGTCTTTTTTGAATGCCTCACATCTGACTAGATATACTCAAATTAAGTGGTACTTTTAAAAAAAGTGGGGGATAATGAGTGGAAGATGGTCTTTGTAAATTGATACTGACACTTTGATTACCTTGTCATAATGTTTGGGATATGTAATGCACAGGCCACTCTTCAGTACTTTTATTATTAAAGTTCATTTATAATGCGCCAAATCTTCTAGATCACTCTGTTGCAGTATACCACAATGACATAATGATGTAGACAGAAGAAGAAGAATATAGAATACATGAGAACTATTTTATATACTTTTAGAACTAATAATATTCAAGCTTGAAAAGCATCTCTCTCATTCCGAAATAGTGAACTTTTTAGGTTTTGTGCTCTATCTCCATTAGGGATTTAAATGTATTATTGTCAAACTACATTGTAGTCTCTAACACTAAAATCTTGCAAACAAGTCCAGAGATATATCTGTTTCACAAACTATTAATGAGGATTTCCCTACAAATCTTGCTCCCATCACCAGTTTAACTAATACAATCCCCATGTTATTTTGTAAATCAGACAATGAGGGCCTCATTTTATTAACGTCCGTAGGTGCTGCGGGGCCGCAAGCACCGGCCGCAAGCTATTCGGCTATTCTATTCCCCTCCGGCCGGGGATTCCGGCAGGCTTGCGGCCGGCGCCTTGCTATCCCTTGCGGCCGCACGCGCCGGAGGAAAGCCTTTGATCTAAAACGTCCGCAAGAGTTTCGGCCGCAAGAAAAGCCCAGTTGCTATTCTATTGCTCCGGGAACCCTCTCTGCAAGGCTAAAAGCGAGCCGCAGCTTACTTGCAGGAAAAAGGTCCCGCTAGCACCAATTAAGCACATTATAAAGCCGAAATAAAGCCATCCTGCACTCTGAGGAGACTATAAAGTGATTGTAGGTGTTAGCAAAAATAGCACAACATTCCCCTATACTCAAATCCGTAAAAAAGATTTTTTTAATATATGTCAAATATCCATGTAAAAAGTCCAGAGGGCTTGGAGCACCTCAGACCCGGCCACGCTGCGGCCGGAAAATAAACAGTTAATGTAAACTCGGATTTGGGCTGATGTGCAAGCTTGAGAGGGGGTTACTATTAATCCTCATGTCCCTCAATATGATCCCTAGCATTTACAGAGCTTTACAGTGCCGGCTTGAATTTATTTTTGACTTTAAAGATTTCAGAGCTTACGGCCGGTTGCAAGATATGCGGCCGGCCGTAAGAGGAGATCCTTGCTTAATAGAATTGCGAGGTAACGGAACCCCCGCAAGGAATCGCAGCGGCCGTTTTATGGCCGTTAATAGAATGAGGCCCTGAGTAAGCTTTTGAAGCCTTGAAGAACATATTCACATCTCCTCTAATTTTTCAACATCATAATATACCAATCCCACTCATACTAGAAATGGATGCCTGACAATTGATAGTTGAGTTATTTCATCTGAGAGAACTTTTAATTTCCCTATAACATCTTTTCAAGATCCAATATTTGAAATCCATAGGCCTTGTCTATTTTCCACGGAGAACACATTCCTGAACTAACTACTTCCTTAAAGACACCAAAGTTTTCTGTAACCTGCCAAGCTAAATGTCAGGCACAAAGATTGCCTACTATATGTCAAGAACACAAATATATATATTGCAATCTTTGAATACCTATTTCCATTACAAATAATATATATATATATATATATATATATATATATAAATATAAATATATATATATACTTAATATACTAATAATAAAAAATACAAAAGCTTTGCATTCAATTTGACCAGCTGAACATATTTTGTGCTAGTCAGTTGAAGACTTACCGGTTTTCATATCATCTAAAAATCCCTGGTAAAATAGTACTTTTCTGTCAATGTTAATGCAACCTTGTAGTGGCCTTCAGTAATCTTCACTAAAAACTTATCAAGAATAATCTGAAATTAAACACCAAAACTTGCAGTTACAGAGTAACCGGTTAATGAAGCAGTAAATCTTCAGAATAAAATTCAAGTTTTATATTTTTTTCTATGACTGGAAATATTACCATGTAAAAGATTTGAAACTAGAGGCATCTACATTAATATTAAAGTCCTGTAACATTGTTATTGATGCAAGCGTACAGTGTTAATCAATGGAAAAATGTTTGACTGGGTTTCACTTCAAATTGTAATTGATGTTAACTGATGTTAACTCCAACATTTTATATAGTGTAAGCAAACTAGCATCTCACAAGAATTATCATTTATAACTCAATCTCATTTACCCCAGCATATGAATGGGTGATGTTTAACCTCACGATTTTAATTCAAAGGATCCAATAATAAACAGACTCATTTGCAAGGTTTTGGTACATTAATATGTACAGCTAAAAACAATCAGTCTGGTAAATGCATTTAAAGAGTGATCACACCATAAAAGCAAGAAAGATGTAGAAAACAGAAGAATATTTTAGCAGAAAAATATCCAAGTTCCAGTGGCAGAGCTAGAGAATGGCCCTGGTGCAAAAAAAAGGTTGGGCTCCGACCCAAACCGAACACCCATCCCTCTTAGCATTCATCCCTATATTGCGCCCATTGTTTGTCAGCAGTCATCCCCTCTCAGCATCCCCTTACACTACAGAAAAATAATTAAATGCAGAAAAAAATTACATAGCACTGAACCCCGCAGAGGAGCACTTCATCACATGCACCACTGGTATCTCCACCCATGCCAAGTTCAGTCCAGTGTTGTGTCACATTTGTATGATAGACCCGGGGACACATCGCTGCACTCCACAGTGTGCTGCAACCACACAACACCAAGGTGAGCAGATAAGAGGCATGGTACCCAGATATGATGTGGGTAAATAGACAACTAAGATGCATTAAAGTAAGGAATATCAATAGTTATAAATGGGATAACAGTTAGTGTGAGCTCATTAAAATATATGGGGTTCAATGGGAAGCTGAGTCTCACAAAATTTGGGTCTGTTTCACTTGATAATACCCAAAAAGTAATTGGATAAATAATCTGACAAGACCAATGTGATGCTTCTAAAAGGACATATGTGGTATAATTTGAGTTTTTTCCAGTAGTTTATACGTGTTTGCTGTTTATATACTACTTGAGATGTTTTTACTTTCTATCCTATCCTTACAAATTATGCTTCAGGATGGCAAAACTTTGAGGGCATATTTGAAACTAATTATTCTTGAAACTCTTTAAAACTCTTTCAAACAAATATGAGAATAGAAAGTATGCCTGTAGAAATTCACACGTTTATGCAATTTTGTCGCTAATGATGTTGAATTTTTATCATAGGGAATTCTGTATGCACTGTAAATTGTGATTAATTTGGATGACCACCTGGGTATAACATTATTTACATATTTAGAATCTGTATATTTTTTACATAGGTGAAACAGAAAACCTAATTTCCATATCAAAGAACGCAGGTGGTGAAAGAAGTTGAATTCTATATTTTTAGTTGGTCAGATGAGCATAATAATGATTGGTTTAATGACCGTAGGGAATCATTAAACAGCTTTAGAAGAACCTGGAAACACATTTAAATCTATTGAGGATTGATGCCTTTTAATTTGCCCACTTAATAAGTGTGGGAGCTGAAAGCTTTCTTTCAAAGTTTGTTGCTGCCTGATTTAATTCTTGAATGTTAACATTAAAATATGAATAGCAATTTACAAGTGAAAGCATCATTTGTTTGTAAATTGCTGTGATATTCATCCGGATAACAGTATATTCTAAATAGGAAGGAAAGAGCAGCATATGCTAAAGTGACATCAAACTAGATTATTACTCGGTTAAAAAAAAACGCACACACTTTTCTAAAGTCTCACATGACATTAAGCAAATCCAAATAAATAACAAAAAGGATGAAGGCAGATAAAGACCATGTTATAGCATTTTTTTTAATAATTCAGGATTTAGGAAAATGTTTTTTAATCTATTCCTTGGTGATTCTTTTCATTACCACTTTAAATTGAATATCGCAAACAAAATATATTTGAAACATTGCTGGTTTTATATTGAAGTGGTTTGCACCATTTTGAATAAACCTTTTGAAAGATAAATGCTGTTACTCATGTGTTTTAATTCTAATTTATGTTCATCTTGTTATTGTTTGTTTCTTTAGCTTTACCTGACAAGAGCTTGGCTACTCTGCATATCTTTGAAAACACAGGGAAAGCAGTGCCAGAATTACACATTCCCCTGTCCCTCCCTTATCTTTTGTGTGGGCCACTACGCCATGCCCATATACATTGACTCTTTATATTCATACAGTTAATATCACATGTATAGTTGTGAACAAGCGGGTTGTTGCTAACGCTGCGGGCTCGCGTAGCGAGCCTGCGCCCGTCGCAAAGCGAGGCCCTCAGTTGCTGGCATGGAGCGCCGAATGCGCTCCTTGCCAGCAACTGCGGACCTCACAAAATTTACATACTTACGAAACTTAGTTACCTCGTAAAAATACGACCTTACCGCCCGAAACCCAAAAACATGAAAACATTAAAAACACAATATACACAACAAATACATAAAAAGCTTACCTACAGCAAGGGGGCACCCAGGACCTTGAAAACTGAAGTTACACCTCAATTTCACTCAAAATACAAGAGTTTAGACACCCGAAAATCCCCTAAGCGAGAGAAAAAATGGCCCCCCCAAAAAACGTAAACAAGGCTAAAGGACTCTAAAGACGCGAAACACCACCAAACAACTACGGATTTTCCGAAAAAGACAGACGCGATGCAAGAACAAGGACGCCAAATCAGCCACAGACGCGTACCACACATTAGGCTCCATTTTGCAACACTAACTTACACAATGCGGAAGTACACAGCTACCCTAATGGATTTTCCTCGCGCACGCACACTATTTACACTACACACTGCACACATTGATGACACTTACACCTCAGCTCCACAACAGTGAAAACCGACATTGTATGCTGCAAGCAACATGAAAACAGATTGTCAGCTCTTCTGCACAATGCTTCCTGCAGATATTACTTAAAAATAGGTAAAGTATATTCATGTATTACCTTATTAATTATTTCATTAGCATTATCAAAAAAAAAACAATGCTCATAGCACACAAACAACCAACAGCCTCGCAATGAGAGCCGAAGGCGCACATTGTGAGCCACGCGATGAGCGGCGCTCAGCACGAGGCTCGCAATGAGCGCAGAAGCATTTTGGAACACCAACAAAATTTACCCACCTTACAATCTTATTGCTGTCATTTTTTGACGGGCAAGTCGCTAGTATTTATTAACATACAGTATATGAAAGAAATAAACACAATCACTATTTTTAGTCTACTGTAAGCTTTAGCCAAGCTTTAACAATAGTAGAAATGCAAACGATAAGTATATCTGACACCGTAAAACACTAAGCTACTTCCTTTGAGTGCTCACTGTATATGTACACACAGACATGTACATAGGTGTGTGTTTATTCTATAATTCTTTTATGAAAATTTCCTCTTCCTTTTACATACTTCACTGTATACTGTAATGCTTGTATTATGCCGCTTACAGTCTTATATATGATTGACACACCAAGCTCCTTTATATTTGCACTTTTATACAAGAGCACCTCCATATTGAAAACAATAAATAGTTGCATTGTCACAAGTGTTTGTATATACATATATAATATACGGTATAAAAAAATATAAAAAGATCTAAAATCACATTAAGAATAAAACTCCAAATAGTTGGATTTATTTTGTATTCACTTAACTCATATCTACTACATACATTGGGCCCTATCCAACTGGACAAATCAAAATTACATAAGCCTGTAAATGTTACTGAGATTCAATTGGATACTTTTAGCTACTCACATTCAAATTGTGAGTTACAGGCTCAAAATCACTGTCAAAAACCTAACTCCATCCTATCTCCTCCTTTGATGATTCAAGCCCGTAAATGTTACCAGCGTTAAAATTGCAAAATTGATATTCAGTTACAACAATTGAACAAGCCAAACAATTGCTTTCAAACACGTAAATAGCAGATGTATCAAAAATGTATACGAGGAATAGATAGGAACCGCAAGTGGGTTAAGAACTAGTGTGTGTGCTGCAAAAACAAATCCACACACACTACTGTACTTAAAAATACTGGGAAAGCAATGAAAGGCATTAGAATTAATTGCACAACAGTCTACAGCTCACAAATCTGCAAGTATTATTTATTTTTTACATTTTATTTCTGTGTTGTATCAATGCCGGGAATAAAGGAGTTAATACTTATCATGGAACCCGCATGGACTAAAACAGTTGCTTTATTGATTTTTATTGATTTCTACATTTCTGGAAGTCTTATCATAAATTGTACTTCTAAACACTAAATGATTGTAGTTTAAACTCCATGTTTTACTAAAATGGAACTTATGGGCTTGCCTCATTGATCATGATCATGTCCTGAAATGCTACCTATGGTTTCATGGTTTGTGTTTGGGGGTTTTAAGCCTGTAATTACAGGTTAGTGACAATTGGAGGGTTGTGGAGATGGAAAAGAAGGCATTAGGTGAAACAGATGTAAACAAAAACAAGGATACAGTACATACATTCAATTACACGTGTTTAACAATTTTTTGGCTCCACTGTTTACCCTGACACAGAGGTACTCATTTCCTCTATAGTAGGAAGGGAAAGGAGTGGACCAACCAGGAATAATATGGAATATAATGAATAAAAATCTCTACGTTAGTGTGGATTGCTAAGTGGTTGTGGTTAGGGGCTTGTGTACTGCAATGAAGCTGTGAGCTGTAACATGTGGGGTCACGTCATAGCAGAGAGGTCAGACAAATCACAGCCAACTAGAGAAGGAACTAGCAACCCACTCCAGTATAACCTGTCATATTCATTTTAGGCCCTCAGGGTTCATATTCATGTTCATGTTCATACTCCACAGTATCACTAATTGGACTTGACCTGTGTATTAACCCTTTGCTATTATTATATATGATATTTAGTATTATATGATATCTAATGCTATTATGACTATTATTGTTGTTATTTGTATTTATCTATTGCATGTTAACTAGGGCTCATTAGTTTACATCTGTGACACTATGGGAATGAATAGGTGATGCATGTGGGTGTCCCATAACTCCAATCATTGAAAACACACTGACATGGTTAAAACAAAGCTTTATTTTATACACAGAACACAATCAGAAACGGTTAAGACTGTGTATTAATAACATGGGTGTGGTGTGGGCGGGTCCCGAGAGAGCAAGAGTCTATTATTGGGAAAAAGGGGATACCTACAGGGGGTAATGTCATAGACTAGAATAAGCATGATGCATAGCACCTACCAGAGTCACATGTCGTCACTACACCACTGCAACCGGAATCTGATGAAAAAAAGGATTATCAGAAATCACTCCTTTTAATTGAAGAAACCATTAATGTGCATAGCACTTACAACGTGTCTAGATCTGCTCAATGAAACAGATGATTCAACCTCTGGACTGTGTAATCCAATCTAGTTTCACACATACAGTGTGGTGACAAAACAAAAATCTGAAAAAAAGTTGTCAACTAAAAAATGACGGAGGAGGATACAAAAACTAATCAACATGCATGTACAGTACAGTGCTAAATACTATAACAATATACCAACTCACCTGATTCCATCTGCACGCATAACTAACTATTAGCAAGGTCTCTGGATAATCAGAAATATAGGCAAATAGCCATTAATACGGAGAGGGCACAAAGTTCAGCAGGCAGATTCAATGATACTTACATCATACCCAAGGATTTGTTCTCTGACTGATATGGAGGTCAGGATCACATGCTGCACTTGTGCATATATCAATGGTGGCTGTCATTAACATGCCATTGAGAGAATTTGCAAGTCCATCGCCTTAGCTGTATTAGTCTACATTTACGATAAGAGCAATAATGTCTGAGATATCTGGCTATATGATAGCATTAAGATTGTGGGAGCTACATGTTAAGGGGGGCTGTCATTGAAGAGATGTCTACCTGAGATGCACTGGGAAAACCTTACACCTCATACATTTCCTCCACAATGCTTGCAGATGCAGATGATGCCTTCATGGACCTGAATTGAACCTTAACAAAAAAAAAAGACAACCTAAAAAATATGTCCTGAAAAAATCATAGGGATTGCAGCATCTCTTCACAACAGCATTCTTCAGTGACCATCAATTGTTGACATGTTAAACAGAACCCTACGGGTCCACAGAGAAGAGGATCATGGACCATGCGATGGTAGGTAGTCATCTGCATACAATATATCACCATCACATAGGCCAAGATCAAAGACTCTGTAGCCAGGCTAGATTAGGTTAACATTGTGTCTGCATCCCCTACGTCCTCCTTCGCCTAGACACAGGGCTCACATCCTCTCCCTGCTGGTGGTGGCAGGGGGAGGCCACCCCCGGGAGGCAGCGACACAACAGGTGGCAGAGGCATGGTGGGAGGAGGGGACGGGCTGCAGGTGGCTGGGGATGCCTCCGGGTAGAGGAGGCAGAGCTAGGGACCATTCATCTCCTCAGCAGCCCGGCCAAGTACAGTAGGTCTCAGTCATAAGATGATACCTCCTCTCCTTCCTAGAGTGCCTTGCCAGGCTGCACATAACCTCTGCATGATTGGCAGAGATGCTGGCCTGGATCCCATGGAGACAGACCTGTTTTTTTTTGTTTGTTTTTTTGTAACGCGCCAACAAATTCTGTTGCGCTATACAGAAGTTAAATTACAGGCAATGACAAGTTCAAGATTCACACATTGCAAAGAGTGGATGGCCCTGTCTTTGAGCTTGGAATCCGGGGTCCATAGCGCTTTCCCTAAAGCACCTTGCAGGATTGAAACTTGCAGACTTACAATCTAAAGGTTGAAGTGTGTATGTGGTACAGTAGGGAGAGAGTAGTGCTGAGCATGTTAGGGAGGAAGGTTATAGGCTTCTTTAAAGAGGTGCATTTTTATTGATGTTTTGAAGGATTTAAAGCAGGAGAATAGTCTGGTGAAGCGAGGCAAGGAGTTCCAGAGAATAGGGGCAGCGCGAGAAAAGTCCTGGAGGCGGGAGTCAGAGGAGGTGACAAGAGTAGTAGAAAAAAGAAGGTCGTTAGCAGAATGAAGAGGGCGTGTGGGGGAGTATTTGGAGATGAGAGCAGAGATGTATGAGGGTGCGCTGTTGTTGAGGGCTTTATAAGTTAGGGTCAAGATTTTAAACTTTATTCTGGAGGCTAAGGGAAGCCAGTGAAGTGATTGACAAAGAGGAGCTGCCGACACTGAACGATGTGTACTGAAGATGAGTCTGGCGGAGGCATTTCTTATGGATTGAAGTGGGGAGAGGCGAGTGATGGGCAGGCCAACAAGGAGCGAGTTGCAATAGTCAAGACGAGAAATGATGAGAGAGTGCATTAGAATCTTAGTAGTGTCTTGTGTAAGGTAATGGCGTATTTTGGATATGTTTTTTAGATGGAAAAGAAAGGATTTGGTTAGAGACTGTATGTGTGGGATGAAAGAGAGGGCAGGGTCCAGTAGAACCCCGAGACAACGGGCTTGTGAGGTGGGAGTGATGATGGCATTGTTGACAGAGAGAGAGATGTGAGGAATTGAAGCTGTAGTAGAGGGTGGGAAGATTAAGAGTTCAGTCTTAGACATGTTGAGTTTCAGAATGCAGGTTGCAGAATACAGGTTGCTGGTGAATGAGTGCCAGCATCTCCACCTGCGCAGCCTGGCTTGGTGGTGACAGTGGGGATGGAGGTCTTTATGTTGGGCTGGGTGAAAAGGTGGTGGGGATGGAGTGGGGAGGGTCTGGGGCTCGGTGTGGTGATGGACAAGCCAGCACACTGCTGTGTAGGGAAGGAGGTGGTGGCTGGCTGTAGGTCACGTTGGAGGGCCCCGGGGTTAGTGGGGTAAAATCCTGGTGGAGTGGCCGGAGGTCCGGTGGGTGACCGCACCACTTAAATGACCTCCCCCTCCTTCGAGCCAGGGCCCTCTGATCCTCTTCCTTCCTACTCCCCCTGCCCTGGTTCCTGCTGGGCGGGGGCTTACTCCTCCACATTCTGCTTGGATGAAGCCAACACCACCACCCCAGGCTCTCTACAGTACCCAGATTACCTCCTTAATGCTGAAAGATAGAAAAGAAAGGTATATGTCATTAGTATGATGAATAATACATTGTTATGTGTTCATTCCTAACTATCTGACATCTAGGCTTAAACATGGATGATTCTCCTAATTGCAACTCTGATTAGCTATCGTATGCTATATATGATCTATTCTTTGGTTTATGGTCTTGATCGTTCTTGGCTCCTAGCTCTATCTTGATTCTGGCTGCATTATGTAAGTGTATAGGATGGAGTGGGCACAACAATAAATGGACTCTATATTGCTTGATTACTGTTGTTGTGCCCAGGAATGACAATGATTTGTCAGCTTTATAGTTTTAATGATGCATCCATTTATCCCTTGTTAATTCCATGGAGCTGACATGTCAGTGTCCTTGTTGGTCATCATGTCCATGTGTAGTGTGTGTGATGCACATGTGGTAGTAACGTTGTTGTATGTCATATTCACCTGACATGGAAGCTGGGTCCTGCTCGGCCACGGGCCTGAAACTCCAGTTGCAGGCAACGGTCTCAGAAGCTCCCTGGTGACCCTCTCCCACTCATTATAGGTCACGATGCTGCTCTGATTCTCCTTATCCATCATCCTCCTCCCCTTGGCCCTGATGTCATCAAATCTGTGCCTGAAAGACCTCACATCCCATTGCTTTGTGGCTACCGCAGTAACTTCTGCCACTACCTCCTTCTAAGCCTAAGCACTAGGCCCAGGCTTCTCTTCCCAACAATGACAGGGCGGCCATGGATAGCACCAAGGAGGACCACATTCTCCCGGTGCATATAATTGTGAGCCCTATGCTTGCCCCTAGCCTCTTGCCCTCTCAACTGTGGATTTGGACCATTGCCTACCTGACCTGTCCCTGAGGCCTGTCCCTTCCTCGAACTACCACCCCCCTAGGGTCAGACCCCTTCAACAATGTCCCTCTCCTCTGTGTGCCTGATGCTCTGGCTCCCCTTCCACCACCCACCACTGCACTCTCCTCCACCTCCCTCCTCACCTACTCCCGGCCACCTGCCGCTCCTCTCTCTCCTGATCCACTCTCCTCTCCTCCTCTCCAACTCTCCACTCCTCTCCCCTCATATCTCCTCCCTCCATCATATCACCAAATAAGGATAAATAAATAAAAGTTTTTCTGTATATATGTGTAGAAATACAAATGTGTGTGCTATGTATTATTAATAACTGTTGGGGTGTAGGGGATGGGGCGGGTCTCCTAGCTATATATGTCTCTATGTATGTTCTTTAAAATATGTGTATTGCTAATATGTGTAATCTGTAAATATGTGTACGTATTAAGTGTAAATCCGTATGAAATAGAATGTAAATCGATAAAACGCAAACTACCTCTCTCACAAATGTTTCCTATACTCTCTCTAATAGAACCCAACCTCCAACTCCGGGACCAGCACCCTACTTCAAATGAAAAATACAACACAGTCAACACATGGGCAGACTCAGTAGCCTGATGGACATGTAAGAATGCATTAGCAAAAGGAACATGTATAGCCAAGGATGTCAAAAACCTTCTTATATTCAGACAGAAATGTTTGGTAACTATTGACAATAGGTGAATTCCTCTCCCAGAGTGGTGTTGCTAAAGTTGTATGTAAGCAAAGATATTACATAAGCCACACGTGTGCAATGGGAAGTGAAAAGTGCTGTCTGGAGCTACTATTGTATGGAACATTGTTGAATGGAACTGCTGCAGGCAATTGGATCACAAAAAAGTGTTGTGGAGCAGGTAGTGGGGGCTATGACATCCTCTCTGAGGAATTATAGGCAATAGTGATGCTTCTGCTTGCACCGGAGCTGAATCAGGAAGATGGGCAGCAGGTGATACCAATCGAGCACAGAGTGTGGTGAAGGCATCATTGATTTTATCAAGCTTAGAATCCAGATTGGGCAAATGGTTTTCATGGGCATCTAGGTTATGTCCAAGACCAAGCAAATGGTCTCCTGCAAGGCTATTGTTTGATCCATTGGAAATAGTTGGGATTTAATGTTCCCTAGTAGAAATTCCTGCAATGACAGGCCCTTGGCTGCTCAACCCAGGTGCATTATTGGCCTGTTGTAATGTCAGAACTGACTAGGTTAAACAATTCAGATGCGAAGTACCAGAGGAAGGCAAGTCCAAAATAACAAATTCAAGGACACAAACAAAAAAATGTCAGGAAAGCCAAAAATCAGGGGCAGCCAGAAATCCAATGAGGTCAGTACCAATCCGTGTCAGCTCAAGGATCAGTCCTAAAGGGAAGAGGAATGGAGCAAGAACTGTAGTAAAGCAGAGCAGGAAGACACAGGAGAAACTAGAAGTACTCCCAGTCATAGAAACCTACAACAGACACTAAGAGAAAGCTGGAGCAGCAATACATAGTACCAGATGAGGTGTGATTGGCTGGTAGATAGATCGGAGCTTAACAGCAACCAATCAGGAGAAACCACATCAAAAAATAGAATCGGTTCTTATGACTGGCATTTCTGTAGAACATATAGTTGTAGCTTCTGTGGAACGAAACTGTGGTATATGTCATACTGGTGCTAAGCCATGAGATCTGTAATGAGATCAAAACCAGGCAAGGACCCTGGCAGAACTGCTTTAAATGTCCACAAGCATACTTGTTAAGTAGTTTCTGTATGGATTAAATACAGTAAATGTGTTTGTTCTGGAAAAACTATGTGTGAGAGAGCAGAGATAAATAAAACATCAAAGGGAGAGAGACAGTCATAAAAAACACAGAAAACATGTAATTAGAGGCATAGCCACACACCACGTCGCAAACAAAGGGAGAGTTAAAACCATTCCAATATGTAAGTCACACTCCATTGGTTCTCGTCCTTTTGCAATGCATATTCCTATTGATTCAAAAATACCATTTGATTTTATCATGCTCGTTCCCCTCCCAGTGTTTGCCTGCTTAATCCTTCACGCATATGAAATAAATGAAATATAAATTATATTTTGTAGTCTTTTCTGACTCAATTGTTTTTTCGTTCACCAAACAAATTCAAGTAATGGTTTTGAAATGGCTTGTTATTCCACTCCAAAGTGAAGACAGGTCAAACAGTTTTAAATATTGTCAGATTAAGCCTGAAAAATATAGCTCCATATTATGTAATGTTATATTGCTTCAGAGGATTTACATGTTCCAGAGCAAACGCAAAGTCAAAAACAAAATCCAGTGTAGGGGAATTTAAGGCAAAACTGCAGTAGGAGAGAACAAAACGAATATTAGAACTTAAAAAATCAATGCAAAAACAAAATTATAATTATCCTACATTAGTTTAAAATTATATATAAAAGTACATTTAATTTTTGTCAGCAACTCTTGAATAATGATTAAAAGTTTCCAATTAATTAAGAAGTACAAGTTGAGCAATGTTCAGTGTTGTTCCTAAATTAATTAATTAGTTCCTTTTAGAGATGCCAACATGTGACCCTCCTGCAGTTCTAGTTAATGCTTTTGTTCCATGCCAACTACCATTAAATGTAATTAATTAGGTGAAACGAAAGAAAACATCAATCATGGTAAAGGCAGCCTGTCAGGATATCAATGGGGGAGCTAAGGCGTCAATGCCAAGATTGGTGTCCAAGCTCATTAGGTATTGGGGGTGGATGCAGAAATTGAAATATTTAAGAGAATTGACTATAATTGTAAAGGCTTTTTTACCCACAATGGTATATCATTATGAGCTGCCAACTAACTATAAATATGCCTCTCCTAATATAAACAAGACACACATTGAGCATTTCCAGGAAATATAACTTTGTATATAAATATATATATATATATATAAATATATAGAAACTGCACATAAAGTAAATGCATTACATTCTATAGATATAAATAATTTACTATTTTTGTTTGATTATGGTCATTGCAGAATATTAAGGCATAAACATGATTACACATATTAATTGTCATTATTGAACTTCATTGAAGTTGGTCTAAAATCCATAATTACCTATAGCATTAACTTAATTCCAGCATTGCCTAACCTTAACATGATAAATACCATACATGTTGTAAGTCTGCGAGTTTCAATCCTGCAAGGTGCTTTAGGGAAAGAGCTATGGACACCGGATTCCAAGCTCAAAGACAGGGCCCTCCATTATTTGCAATGTGTTAATCAGGAACTTTGGTAATTTAACTTGTATAGCGCTATGGAATATGTTGACGGGTTACAAAGAAACAAAAATAATAATAATAATGATTTATATATGAGAATGGTCAAGTTAATTTTGTCATGTATCTGACTGTTTACTCTAGGTGGCATATGTGTGTCTAGAGTGCAACATTAGCCACATGTTCTAAATTTTCTACACCTATGGAACTTTTTAAGGTAAGTTAACTTTATAAAGATGAATTTGCCATCTCACACACAAGAGGATCTGTTGTGATGATACCGGTCAGTTGGCACGCTCATTTCTGTAGGCTTTAAATACAGACCATTTTTTTGCTTGTTTTACAGTGTTCATGTACCATACTGCCATATGTGTCTCTTATCCTGACTTACTTCCAATTCTTAACCCCTGGCTTATTTTGTTGTCCATCCTCTGTCCCCCGTTTATTGCATTACCTTGACCACATTTATCTATCATATAGATAGATTGTATTGAATATGTTTACCTGTCTTACATGTTATTTATTTTCTGATGTTTTGTTATATTTTAAGGAATGCTGGAGCTCCATATTTACAATGTACTCTTTTTTACTTTATTCATGCTTAAAAATTTAGGAAGTCAATACATTTAAAATTTCCACCATATTAACTACAAACATCTTTAGGAGGAATATCCATAATCGAAAATATAATTTCATCAAGAAATGTTTTAAACTGACATTAAGTATTGTATATAAAATCAACATCAAACGTATAGCATAAAACTCATTATCCAGTGTAAGTGGATAAAGTATATATATTCATATCTGGCCCTCAGATGTTAATTGACACCTGCCATGAAGAATATCCATAGAAAACCAGGATGTATATTGAAATTGACTTATTATTTGTTCTTTAGTGGCTTTGACAAGGAATTTATATATGGGCCATATGCATGTAAAAGTGTACCAGTCAAATTTTCTTTATGAGATTGAGTGTCCATCCAATCCATATTAAATAATAATCCTAAATTTGATAATTGTCAATAAAATAGTTGAAGTGAAGCCCCATGCATGCAGGACCTGCAGGTCTTTAACGCAGGAGGGGCCTTGACTTGGCCGGGATTCGCTGCTGGCTGCCGATCGGCTGGCACCCGATCGGGTGGGCACAGCGGAGTGGTTCCTGCTTGTGCATGCACCATTTTGAGCACAAGGCAGGCACGTGGAGACTCCCCCCCACCCTCCTGTAAATAAAGTAAGTAGTATTGGGTCTTAGTGTAGGTTGTTTCATAGTTGTAGAAAAAAGGTTTGTTTTAAGTTGTTAAATTGCAAAATATGCATATTTAAAAAACAAACAAACAAAGGAAGTTCAAAATTTTAAAAAAATTAAAATAAAATTAAATAATTATATTGTATGGAAGTTGTTCTGTAAAATGTATATTATTGGTTTTGTTTTGTCACAGCAGTTGGCAGAAGGGGGGAAGTTGCCTGGCCAGTGGCAAAAAAGGGGGCGTCCCTACCCTAGGTGGGTGTGCGGACTGAAGAGCTGGGCCCTAAGCATGTGCTTAGGGTAGTTACATAGTTACATAGTTACATAGTATTTAAGGTTGAAAAAAGACTTTCAGTCCATCAAGTTCAACCTTTTAAGATCTCCTCTGATCTGCAATATGCGGATTAACTATTAATTAATTGTACATCTTAAAAAAAAAAAAATCAAATCCCTCCTGATCCCAGACATTGGCGACCGGACTTCTCCCTAGATCAATACTGCCTCTCTAGTTATCCATGATAACCCTGAATTCCCTTTTTAATTAGAAATAAATCCAGTCCCCTTTTAAAGTAATCTATCGAATCCGCTGTCTCCACCTCCTTTGGTAGAGAATTCCACAGATAACTACCCTTACTGTGAAAAACCCTTTTCTTTCTTTAAGGTGGAATCGTTTACTTCTAACCTCAAGGGATGTCCTCTTGTTAGTTGAAAACCTCTTGACACAAAAAGCTCCCTTGACAAATCTTTATACTGACCCTGGATGTATTTATATAACGTAATCATATCTCCTCTTAGACGCCTTTTTTCTAGAGAAAATATGTTTAATTTCGTTAGTCTTTCTTCATACCTTAGCCCCTCCATTCCCCTTATTAGTTTTGTTGCCCTTCTCTGTACCTTTTCCAGCTATAAAATTTCCTTTTATAAAGTTAGGGTTTTTCCACCTTGGTCCGGCTCCTCCTCCTTTCTGGATGTTTACGTAATTGATATGTTTATCAATAAATGGGCTGTGGCCAATTTTACCCCACTCAGTTAACATGCATATTTATTTTTCATCAGCTTCTTTAATTCAGGGATGGCACTGATAGACCGTGCCGTACCATGTCTTTTTGTATTTACATTGTTAATAATGACTTGTTAGTGGAAGCTGCTTGTTATTGAAGTAATTGTTTATACTTTTTGAAATCTTAATTTCTCTCTGTATTAGGACATAAAATTGCCCATTCAGTCATCAACTCAATATAGTCATCAATTCAATAGTGATATTTAGCTTATTAATGTAATCATTTTCAATTTGACTCTACACCAATTGCCCCGCGGGATGTTGCACGAAACAGATATAAATGAGCCAAAGGAATGCCACATCTCTGGCAGTATAAAAATATATTGGGATTAAAATGTTGTCATAAATGAGAGATATAATTTACAAACTGTAAGCTTTTGTGTGACATTTCCCAGTGACTACCTGTTATTAACATTTTGTTTGATCCAGATCTGCCTTTTACTAGATATTTTAATGAATATACTGGAAAATTATATTTCTATTTTAAATACCTGCTGTCTCAGTATTGTAATTGGAATTAGGATATAGTGGTAGTGATGATTATGTTATTTCTTTTACTAAATTCTAAACAGGAAGAAAACAAGTAGATTGATGCTATGACCATTACTCCCATTGAAACCCCTTGCACTATGAATTAATTTTCTGTTGCATATAGAATGTTTCTGTCTTGTCTGACTTGCTGACAGTTGTGTGCCTAAGGACAATTTGGGGTGGTGGTGGAGCAGGAATAATGCGGGAGATTGGTGTGGAATTTGTTAAATCATTTTACCATTTCTAATTTGACACCTATCCATTTCCCTAAACATATTAAGAAAGAAGTCCATTATGGTACATCAATAAATCCAAGCTCTAGCATTCAAAATTGTAAATATCCCCTCAAAAGTATAGGCCTTACCAAAGTGTCATGGATGCCTCCAGAAACCAGTAGAGTCACGCAGAATAAGGTATTTTTTTTAAAATAAACATTTGTTTTATAACATTATTTCTGTCTGATTAGGTTCATATATATATATATATATATATATATATATATATATATATATATATATATATATATATATATAGTACAGAAAAGTAAAAGTACATTTGTAATTTCATTTGAATGTCTAAAAAACTAACTAAACAATAAGATAATAAACTTAATTCCTGCTCAAGTTTCCCAGAAATACAGTCATTGCACTGCACTCAACTGGGCAGGAACATGCAAATTGGACCACAATGTACTCTCACGCAATTAATACAAAACCACAGACCTACCCACAGACAGTCACTGTTTTGCAGTTACTGGTCCTCATCATTCCTGGTTTGTGTGGTAAATGTTTGTAGAGATTAGTTCACTACAACAATCATTACACTTATCATTACACTGAGGAGTGATAGAAGCTCTGCACCGTACAGTAGTACAGAAAATGAATAGTACATTTGTAATTTAATTTGAATGTCTAAAAAATAAGTTTATAAACGTATTTCCTGCTCAGGTTACCCAGAAATACAGTCATTGCATGGACGGGAACATGCAAATGGGACCACAATATACTCTCACACTATTTATCCAAACCACTATATACATACAGTGGATATAAAAAGTCTACACACCCCTGTGAAAATGTCAGGTTTCTTTGCTGTAAAAAAATGAGACAAAGATAAATCATTTCAGAACTTTTTCCACCTTTAATGTGACCTATAAACTGTACAACTCAATTGAAAAAGAACTGAAATCTTTTAGGTAGAGGGAAGAAAAAATATAAAAATAAAATAATATGGTGTAGACTTTTTATATCCACTGTAGTTCCTTTTAAGCATATTCTCACTTTATTATTCACTTTCTGTACTACTGTACTCTGTGCTGTGGAGGGCTTCTATCACTCTTCAGCCCACCATAAGTGTAATAATTGTTGTGGTGAACTACTCTCTACAAATATCTACCACACAAACCAGAAGCCAGCCCCACACTGATGAGCGGCAGTAACTGTGAAAGGTAGGTCTCCTGGTTTGTGCATATTACATCCTATGCTGTGCTTGAAGCTATGTAATACAGAGGGCATTTGCTTAAAAGGAGCCATGTATATAGTGGGTTTTGGATTTAGAGTGAGAGTACACTGTGGTCTTATTTGCATGTCCCTGCCCAGTGTCTCAGCGTGTAGTACAATAACTGTATTTTTGGGAAACCTGAGCAGGAAATACATTTATTAACTTTTTGTTAGACATTCAAATGAAATTACATTTGTTAATTTTCTATACTACTGTAACGTGTACGGTGGAGGGCTTCCATCACTCTTCAGCCCACCATAAGTGTAGTGATATATATATATATATTTATCGTATATAAACAATATGTTTTGCTATTCTTGAGAAATTCTCAGTTTTAGTAATGTTTTTCCATACACAGAAAACATTAAATTGTGTGCCAATTTCTTACACCAGATATCAAATGTAAAATATAGTAACTTTCCAATATGACACAATTTTTTAATATAAAAATTTCAAAGATATATAGGCAACAGATAGGACCGTTAAATGCATAAGTAAGAAGTAAATGCATTTATGAAGAGTATAAAGTGCTTTGATAAAGACAACAATTGCGACCCATGGTAATCATTTACAGAAGAAAATATACTTCAAAAGAATAAATTATTCCATTCAACTTTAAGTTTTCTATGAATAATACATGAAAATGGAAATATTACATTTTATGTGCACTTAAAAATAATTTCATATCTGATTTACATAGAAAGAGCACTGATCTGTTGTAAATCCATTTTAGTTTAGGCACTGTTGACTTTCAGGTGAGCAAAGGCAATCATTTGGTGGGTATTTGAAGCCCTTAATTAACTTGATTGACTCCACTTTTAACTTTGAATTGTTAACAAAAAAAATCCACTCTTCAAATTGCACTCTATTTAAAGGTTAATCAAAAAGCTTCCAAGTTAAAATGTACAATCAATTCAAAATATCTAAATCACAAGGAAATGTTTTGAATATTTTATTGTGTACGCATATTAAGTGCATTTTCTAGGTTCTTAAGCATTATATGAAGCTAGTTCCATATGTGTTCTGCATTTTGTCCATGAGTTCAGTACTAACGGTCCACTAACATTTCAGATTTTAATGATATTTAAGCTCGAGCACAGTGAATTCAAGAGCATATTTAGATTTTATGCTCTAGGCGCTTTCTTATTTGTGCGCCCTATTCCCAGTTACTAATCATCCTATTAAAATATTACTACACACCTGAATTATTATTGTTTATATGTGTTTATATACATATACAGTATGTCAGAAAGTGTCGGGTATAAAATAAATATAGAACTATCACTGTATATAGACATGTATGTGCATATACACATAATATTCCATCACATGGGCATCATGGGCCTCATTGGCCTAGACATAAAACACAGCAGTGGGTTGATTAACAAGTTAGTCTTACCTGGACCACTGTAGACTTCTATTTCCAATATGCTCTTTTGCCAAACTTAAATTAAGTAAATATTGTCCCATATATTGCGGTAGATGTAGATTTTGTGAGGCAACAAAGCTTTAACTACTGTTGACTCTGTGTCCTACATTTGTGTTGTGGAAGGTCTTTCTACCTGGATCACTTGTGTTTGAGGTTAGTTTGTAGGACATCGTTGTAATGAAAGATTTTTTATCACTTTGTGCACATACAATTTATGGATTCCAGCAAAAGGACATTTTTCATAAAGCTAACAATTGATCCACAATTTAGTGCAAAGTGAGATGAGGGAAAATGCTAAGAAGACCATAAGGAATCTATGTATAATTTTGGAACTCACCTCCATTTTGCACCTTAGAAAATAAATATATTCTTAGAGAATCAAGGCCAATATCATCTTGAGAATGTGAGTGCTTCAAATTGTTCTAATCCAATGTACTTGACATTAAGTACCCCATGAAATTTACTACAATAAATATACTTCATATTTAATGCCATATTATAAAGTATGATTATACCATTGTATCACTGTACAATGAAATATATATATAGTAGCAAATTGCCCTTCAAAAAATGACGGCAATAGAATCGTTTAGGTTGGTGTTTTTTTGGTTGTTCGAGTCAGATTGGCGCTGATTGCAAAGTCCATGCTGATGGGCTTTTGATGCTCATTGCGAGTGTCTCCCCTGGTGTAGTTTTGCTTCTGTGAGCACCCTTGGTGCTCCTTGTGAGGCGTGCAGTGAATGCCTTTGGCGTTTATTGCGATCGTGTGGTGTGGTGTTTTTGTAGTTTTTCTGTATATGTATTTTTTTAAAGATAATTCATTTAATAATGAAATCATAAATTAATATACTTTACCTATTTGTCATGAATATAACCAATATGCTGAAGAGCTAACAATCTGTTTTGATGTTCCTGCAGCATACAATGTAGATTTGCATTGTTGGTGACCTGAGGTGTAAGTGTCTGCAATGTGTGAAGTGTGTAGTGTAAATAGGCTGCGTGCGCGAGGAGAAAGCTCTGTGTAGCTCTGTAGTTCCGCATTCTATAAGTTAGTGTTGGCGACGATTGTGTATGTGTTAGGCGTGTCTGGATGATTTTGCTTCCTTCGTAATAGTGTATTTTATAGCTCGTACGGTCCAGTGTAAAAGTCGTTTGTGTGTGGCGGAGATTTGCGTGTTTAGGGGTCGTGTAGCCTTGTTTTCGTTTTTTTCGGCTGAAATTTTTTCTTTTGCTGAGGGGATTTTCGAGTGGCTAAACTCAGGAAATTGGACTTAAATTGACGTGTAACATCACTTCCAGAAGTCCTGGGTGTCTCCCCTTGTGCTGTGTGTGATGCTTTTTAAATTTTTGTTTGTATTTAGTGTGGTTTTCGGTGTCTGCGGTTCGGCCGTTAAGTTCGTATTTTTTGCTGGTCGGATTTTTTTTTTATATAAGTTGCGGTTTCCTTTTGTAAGTGTTATGGGCCGTGTTTTTTTGCATGCAAACTTTTCAAAGTGCTACGGGTCTCGCAGTGTGAATTGTGTATGAGTTTTCTGTTGATGTGTAGTCCTGCGGGTCGTAGGTATGATGATAAAGTCGTTCGGGGCCGTAGGCGCTCATCTCCACCAGCGCAAGGAGCGCCTTTATATATATATATATACATATATATGTTTGAAGGCTATGAGTCTAACTGAGCAAGAAAAGTCATAGAGCTTTTTTTTATTAGAAAAAAAATGATTTTGATGCCTTTGCTGGAACCTGGAGGAATCCATGCAATGTTGTTGGAAGTTGTGTGTGTGAGTGTGTAAGTTGTGCTTCTAGACCTGTGAAGGTGGAAGAACCACTGGAAATAGGGGAACACATCATATGTTTCTGAAGTTGCTAACAAATTATCAATGTTAGAATTAGTGTAGGCCAAGAGTATAATTTTATTTAAATAAGACGTTTATTTTCGTAGTCCCTGCATGTGTCATGCTTCTGTCTTCCACACTTCCTGCTGGCTTCTGCACTGATAGAATGTTCTCCTAAGTTTTATTATCTATTGAGGAGTGGAACGGTGAGGCAGTCAGGTTGAATCAGATAAGATTTCAGCACGGGACGCCTTTCCATTCCCTTCAATATATCTAGTAGAGGCAGTATACTTGCGAGTTTTGCATGTTTGCTCTGTAACCACCCCTTTATGCCTCGGAAAGAAAGCATGACAATCATGGCTGCTTTAATGCACTAGCACATGGGCGAGCAAGTATAGTCATGGAGAACCCCACACAGGCTAGGATTTGCGGATATTCCTACTACGTACAGGGGAGTGAATTGCTCCTGCTGTCATCCTGATTCACTCACCTGTACACAGAAAGGATAACCTCAAATACAGGCCAGTGTAGGGCTCTCTAGGACCAACTGGCCCACCCCTGCATTTTCTAAGTAAATGCTTTTATGTCCATAGCTAATATTGTTTGTTTATTGCATACTTCACAAACAATCTACAATGCTCATATAACTCCTCAGTAATATATGTAATAATGTTAATATATGTTATATAAATGACGGAAAATGCAAATTAGATAATTGTCTTATTATTTAAATACTTTATATTATTTACATTTTAGTTATTTTTTAATCTAAAAAAATTGTCTATATTTTTATATTCAAAATATTTTAAATCTAGTTTGTGCATCTGAATACGTTTTTACTGCAGTCTTTCTTGTGCAATATGTTTAGTGAAACTGCAAAGATATTAAAGTCAATTTGCATTAGATGTTCTCATTTGCTTTTTTTGTGCAAGTTCCAAATCCTGCTTCATTCAGAACATTTCAACATAACTTCCTTTCCCTGTAACTTAATGATGTAATTATGCTTATGAATGCAAACTAACTGTTTACTAAGCAATCATATTGCTGTGAGCCGCAAATAACAATGTGTAAATTGTGTACTGATTTTGTTGCTAGCTAAAGTAGCTTTCCTGACATAGACGTGTAAAATTATTTATTTTTACATCTTTTTTCAAGATATTGAAATATTGGGGAAACCACTTCACCCTGACATATCATTCCACTGCCCCTGAAAAAAAGAGGGGTCTCAATACTAATGCATAAGGGACTAAACTTTCAGCATATTTCTACCCATAAAGATAATGATGGTAGATACATGACAATATTAACCTTACTAGCGGTAATCCCAATCATGACTCTGGGTTAATTTCTTCTTCCTAAATCAGTAACCCGGTGCCACGCTTGTGGTTACTGCCGGAAGGATCTGGAGGGGCCAAGTGCTGCCGAGTTTGCCTGGGCCCCCTCAGCACCCCATTCCTCTTCCTTCCTCCTCCCCATCCTCCTCCTCCCAATACTCCTCTTCCCAATCCTCCTCTTCCCAATCCTCCTCTTCCCAATCCTCCTCTTCCCTCCTTCCCCCCTCTCACCTCTTCTTATTAGTCTCCGATCAGCTCCTGCTGCTGATTGGAGCCCCACAGCGTTTCTTATGCCTTTCTCTGGAACCGGCATATGATAATGACGTGACGTCACAAGTGCATCACGTCATTAGCATATGCCGGTTCCAGAGAAACTCATAAGACGCGCTGCGGGGCTCTGAGCAGCAGCAGGAGCTGATCGGAGGCTAATAAGAAGAGGTGAAAGGGGGGAAGAGGAAGGAGGAAGGATGAAGGAGAGAGAATAAGAAGGGAAGAGGAGGATGGGGAGGAGGAAGATGGGGAAGGGGTAATTGTGTCTAAATGCGGTATGATTATGTCAGTATTTTAGAATGTACCGCTTTAACATTCTAAATACTGACATAATTATACTGTCAGGAAGGTTAATGAAAGAAAAGTGTCATTATTAAATGTATATGCCCCAAACTCCAGGCAAGCAGCCTTCTACCATAAAATCTCAGATTTGCTGACTGACTGGCAACATGCTGCTTGGATCTTGGGAGGAGACATGAACTCAGTGTTAGACCCCACAAAAGATAGATCTAGTACTGCCCTTTCTCCCATGCCTCCCACTGCTACTAAGTCCTTTAAGTCATTACTCAAAAATTACTGTATGTTCGATACGTAGAGAGAAATTCATCCAAACAAGAATACACCTACCACTCATCTAGACATAACTCATACTCGAAATTGAAAACTGCATCCTTAAGGAACACAATCTCATAACTAGTCAGCTGCTTTGGCAAAGCCTGCACCATAAAATTAAATGTTACCTCCTTCCTAGCAGTGTGGCTCATTCCCTAACCCTATGGACCCAAATGAATAAGAGGAAGTCTCTAGTAGAGACAGGATCATGGTTTACTCCTTTATGGTTACGCCAAAGAGACACTTCAATTAACAGAATTTCCCAGCTTGTATGGTGGATAGATAGAAAATTGACCATAGCCTCTGACATATTAAGTTTAAATCAGCATTGGTCCCCCTCGACTATTAGCAAACTGAACCACCAACCCCTTATAGAATGGCTCAATCTAGCACAAATCAATTCAAATATATCCAACATACTAAAAATTAACAAATCGGCCTGTAAAACCCCATTTGAAATATGCTGCAAATATAACTCAAATGGTAATAAAAACACAATTACCTGTTAGACCAGGCCACACGACCTAAGCTTCACCACTAGTCCTCATGGGAAACAAAACTTAACATCACCTTAGATAACTTGCAATGGAGTAAAATCCATAAAATTTTTACAAACTCCTCCCTTAACACAATCATGAGCGAGAATTCCTACAAAACCATCTTGAGACGGTACCAAACCCGGCTAGACTAAAGCTCTTATATAGTTCTCTGGATGGCAACTGTTTTAGAAGTTGTAATTCCACCGGTACACTAAGCAACATACTATGGGACTGTCCAAAAATATCCAGCATCTGGTCAGAAACCTATTTCACCTGAGAGAAGCTATGGGGACACAGAATACCTCAAATACCAGAGAAAGCCTTATTAGGTCTCCCTATCATCGGCCTTTCTAAAGAGGCTCAACTTCACTCAAACCAAATCTTTTTAGCAGTCAGGAACACTATTGCTAAAACTTGGAAGACGTTGATTCCTGTGTTTGGGTAAGTACTGAAAAAACTTAAATACATATATCCAATGAGCTTGATCTCTGCCAAACTAGATGACAACTATAAAAAGTGGGCTTCCTGCTGGGACGTCTGGGAACTACTAATTGAATGGTAGCATAAAAAAAAGAAAATATAATACATATACAGACCTCAGGTACGATATTATACTAAGCTGCGGGCCGTAACTTTGGCACTCATTGCAGGCCTACCCTGTGTCTCTTTCCCACTTCTCCCTCCCCTGTGTCTCCCTCCCCTGTGTCTCCCTCCCCTCTCCCTCCCCTGTGTCTCCTTACCCCTCCTCTTCTTCCCCTGTGTCTCCTTCCCCCTTCTCTTGCTCCACCTCTCATTTCCCCCTCCTCTCCATTCCTTCTGTCTAATTTCCTCCTCTCTCCCTCACCTGTGTCTCCTTTCCCCCTCTCTCCATCCATCTGTGTCTCCTTTCCCCCTCCCTCCCCTGTGTCTCTCCCCCTCCCCTCCCCTGTTTCTCTCCCACTCTTCCTCCCCTGTGTCTCCCCCCCCCCTCTCTCTCTCTGTCCCTCCTCTGTAACTGAGTGCGAGGGGAGCCAATATGAAAGGAAGGAGCTGAGATTGGGCGGTGTATTTGGGGCTAATGTATATAAGGATATGTTTGATATGATATATATATATGGCTAACCTTTGAGGAAGAGATAATTCCTATGCACCTTATATATATATATATATATATATATATATATATATATATATATATATATATATATATATTCAACAGATACTATATAACTGCAGCCCTTAAGGCATTTTTTTTGCCAAAGTAGTATTTGGAACACCTGTGATCTATACTCCTTATATCATTGTCAATAATTATACAGTTTTTATATTATATTTTATTATTATTAGTCCCACCAGTATATATATATATATTGTAGACAAATTAATAGGAGATTTTTTTTCTCTTCCTAATATATAAGTACATGTCCATTTGGTGTAGAGCAACGTGGCACACCTCTTTTATCCTATGAAGCAATAGGGCTATTAGCCAGAATTAGGGTCTTCCTAAATTAGGTAGAGTCCCTGAAGTAGGAGGTATCCACCGAGATCACAGGGTTCCTGCTACTCTAACCCAGGTTTGTGCCCTTGCTCCAATTATATGTATATGGACTATACTAATAGTTTTTTTGTCTAAATGTATACTGGTGTGGTTTGATATTGAACCCTTTTAAATTGCCGCTGTCTATTTTGAGTGTACACAAATAAATAATCTATTTATGACCCTTTATACTATTATCTTTTTTCGAAGTAGCTACTTAAAACTCATCTGCAACAATCTTTAGAACAAATACTAAGGAGATTGGCTACCTCTCATATAATAAATGAGATTTCACGACGTGATGGCAAGATTGTCAGCATTGTTTCTTCTTGACATATGCTGGGAAAGCTCACCATAAATGAAAAAGATCACTATTAAGTATTCTTTTGTTGTTGAGTAAATGCATTGTGACTTCAGTTTATATCACTGCTACATACTGCACTGGTTTTGAAAAAATTGGAAAATGAAACATTTTCTTTTCATCAAATTGCTTTACAGGTTACTTAGAAATTGAGGGAGAAAACTTTACTTTCAGATGTCATGAACAATGTCATCAGAAAAACCTTTGCAGGAAGAATGTTAAAGTAGCCTCATCCTGCACTTAAACCTTAGCTATAATTTTATGTAGTTTTTACAATATATTTCCAATGTTTTTTCATTTTTAATTAAAATATTTATAATTAACCAACTTATCCTCTTTATTCATAATATAAAAACTTGACAACTATTTATATCAATGTATTATTATGTTATTTGAAGTCAAACAATAATTTAAAACAACTGCTTACACGTACAGTAGAGTGTCAGTTAACAGGCACATATTGGGATTTGTGGATGTCAGATAAATGTAGTTTCTGGTTGCTTGAGAGTTATTAGGAACTTGGATAAAGGCAACTCAGTGGTTGTAGTCTTTTTGGATTTTGCAAAGGCTTTTGAGACAGTGCCACATGGAAGACTATTGTGCAAACTGTGGGATACAGGATTTGAAGTAAATATCTGCTTATGGGTTGAGAGCTGGCTAAAAGACTGGAAGCAAAGGTTTGTTGTAAATGGAACATACTCAGATTGGACTAATGTGGCATCAGGGGTTCCTCAGGGTTCAGTATTAGGTATATTTAATATAATTATTATATATAATAATATATATATAATATATTTATTAATGACTTAGAAGTAGGAGTGGAAAGTATTGTCTCCAGTTTTGCTGAAGACACAAATTTTGCAAGGTTATTAAAGGACCACAAAAGTCAATATATGTGCTCTGCACCATCAGTTAGAGGGCGTAAAATTGACTTAGATATTGTCATTTTATTTTAGCCCTTGAAGCCGTCCAACAAGAGCCTGCAGAAATGTGTAAATTTGTAAGGCAGAAATTTGTAACTGCAAGAAATTGTATTAGTGATTTCCACAATATTTATAAGCATTGTATGGTGGCACAGTGGGAAAAAAACTTGTTTTAAAGATTTTTATTGCAAAGTCATGAGTTTGAATCCCCTGTCTTCCACTTATATATATAGCTATAATGTGTGTGAGTTAATAAATGCATTATTTAATTAAAAAAAGTGGAAGTCATTGATTTAGAGCCAATGACTTAATAATTAAAACATTTTATGAAACTCACTTTCCACTAGATGAACACTTTTAACTGCATTAAAAACTGTGTGTAAAAGTGAACTAAATTAATTTTGAACTATATATATTTCTTTTGAATAATTAAATGAACTGTGAGCTACATATTTTCAATATATACAGTACACCCCTCACATTTTTGTAAATATTTTATTATATCTTTCCATGTGACAACACTTAGGAAATGTCACTCTGATACAATGTAAAGTAGTAAGTGTACAGTCTGTATAACAGTGTAAATTTGCTGTCCCCTCAAAATAACTCCACACACAGCTATTAATGTCTAAACCATTGGAAACAAAAGTGAGTACACCCCTAAGTGGAAATGTCCAAACTGGGCCCACAGTTTCAATATTTTGTATGGCCACCATTATTTTCCAGCACTGCCTTACCCCTCATGGACATGGAGTTCACCAGAGGTTCACAGGTTGCCACTAGAGTCCTCTTCCATTCCTCCATAATGACATCAAGGAGCTGTATGTGTGTGTGTGTGTGTGTGTACAGAGATTTTCACATAATTATTATTCACATTATTATTTCCCTCCAAAGTGATTTGCATACATTTGTGAATAAATGTAAAGTTATACATTTGGGAAGGAAAAATAGCCATGCAATTTATAATCTTAATGGAGCAAATCTAGGGCTATCAGATATTGAAAGGGATTTGGGAGTGCTTGTGGACAACCACCTAGGTAACAGTGCTAAATGCCAAGCAGCAGCTGCAAAGGCAAGGAACATATTACCATGTATTAAGAAGGGTATAGAAACAAGTGAAGCAAATATAATTCTGCCATTATAGAAATCCCTAGTATGCCCTCATTTGGAATATGGAGTACAATTTTGGGCACCACTTCCTAAAAAGTACATTTTAGATCTGGAAAAGAAAAGTGGACTGTGGAAGTGGGCTGTGGAATTCTCTACCAAAGGAGGTGTTGACAGCGGATTGGATAGATAACTTTAAAAAGGGATTGGATATATTCTTGAAAAAAAAAGGGCATTCAGCGTTGTCCTGGATAATTAGATAGAGTGTATTGATCCCTTGAGGAATCCGATTGCCTGTATCTGGGGCAGGGAAGGAAATTACATGTTTACCCTTTTGAGATAACAGGCAAAGTTTCACTTGGGTTTCTTTCTGTTTGCCCTCCACTGGATCAATTAGCAATAAACAAGTAATTTGCATATTGCAGATCAGAGGATATCTAAAAAGGTTGAACTTGATGGACTAAAAGTATTTTTTCAATCTCAATTACTATCAGCCTCATTAAATTCGGCTACATGTTAGAACATAGCCCGTAACGTAGAAAGTAGGACTTACTGCTATTAAATTAGCCCAGTAAACGTCCCTGCAGACAACTTGCTGGGTAAAATGCCTACGGGACCTGAACGTGGAACTTCGCAGCTTGCAAATCCTTTGATCTGTTAAGCCCGTACCGGCTACAATTCCAATGATGCTATTAAATTGCAACAAAAAAATCATTTCAAAATATGCCACTGCCTTACACAAGACACAACTAAGATTCTAATCTACTCTCTCACCATTTCTCGAATTGACTGCAGCAACTCACTTTCTGGCCTGTCCAATACCCGTCTTTCCCCACTTCAATCCATAATGACTCATCTACTGTACACAATGCTTAGTGTCTACAGCACCGCTCTGTCAATCACTCCACTGGCTTTCCTTAGCCTCCAGAATATAATTTAAAATCATGACTCTAACTTACAAAGCCTTCAACAACAGTGCACCCCCTTACATCTCTGCTCTTATCTTCAAATACTCCCCCACCCACCCTCTCATTCATTATGACCTTCTTCATTCTACCACTCTTGTCACCTCCTCTCACTCCCACCCTCAGGACTTTTCTCGTGCTGCCCATATTCTCTGGAACTCCTTCCCTTGCTCCGCCAGACTATCTCCCTGCCTCAAAACCTTCAAATCCTCACTAAAAACACATCTGTTTAAAGAAGCCTATCACCTTCCATCCTAACACGCACAACACTTCTCTCACCCTTCTGCACCACACACAAAACCTTTAGATTATAAGCCTGCAAGTTTTCAATCTTGCTCGGTGCTCTGGGGAAAGGTCTATTTATACCGGATTCTAAGCTCAAAGACAGGGCCATCCATTCTTTGCAATGTGTTAATATTACATTTTGCCTGGAAATTAACTTATGTAAAGCCCTACAGAATACATTGGGGTGTAACAAATAAACAATAATAATATTAATAATGGTGAAGAATTGGGAGGTGGAGTTTTTTTGCTGCTTGCTTAATATTTTCTGGTTGCCTGGGATGAATAGTATGTATGGCTGGCTACCAAGGATTACAAAATGAAGTATGGGATTAGTTAAAAATAATTCTCACATAAACAGAGTTGTTTTTAATGAAAACAAGTCCTGCAAATTGAATAAGGAGAGTGTCTGCAAGTTATCCCTCAGTAGAACAGCAGACATGTTTTCTGCTTGCGCTGGGAAAATATTTAAAAGCTATTACAAAAAAAAAGAAAGATTGAAGGAACATGAGGAAGAGGATGACAGAGGCAGAGATAGATACATAAGATAATTGAAGCAATGAACATTAGCTTGGTGGAGCTCAGAGGGGCAGTGAGTGACAGATGTGCCTGAACAACTAAACAACAAAAACATTGCAAAAATTTATTTTTTTATGACGATAAAAAGAAGCAAAACAAGCTTATTTTGCATGCCTTTGTTCATAAGCCTTCGGTGTAGTCATTTGTATAATTGTGGACCTGTGGGCTGATTTTATTTGTTAAAAGCTGGATATTTTAAAATGATTGTTTGCAGATAGGCCAATAATGTTTTTCCACTAACAGCCTTAAATAAAGCAACTACAATTTATTTTTTGAAAATGTGTTTATAAACCCTTAGTGCATGCTTTTGATTACTATTTGATACTTTTTATGTTAAAATTGGTTTCAGGCAGAGCAGTGTTCTTTCGGGTCCATATTAATCTATGTGTAACATTTACAAACTAAACGTGTCCGTAAAAATTAATTGTAACAAATTGCAGTGTTAATAAGAGAACTATCCCACTGTGAAAAACTAATTGTGTCAAGGTAACTATTATGTAATATAAAAAGGGAATATGTTGTTAATTTAATTTGTTGAATATAAATGCTGATCTGTTTTTATTTTTTATTTATTTAAATTGATTGGAGGCAACTGCTTTCTAATGAATGTGTATATTTTGTTTGTGTTTCTCTGCAAAGAAGAAGCAAAATGATTATCAGGTGTGGCAAGTTTGGATTCATTTTGCTTAAGGATAGTCATATGTCAGACAGCCTTAAATTCCTTAAATGGGATTCATGTAGAAAGCATAAAAAATTACATGTGAGTGAGTGAGTTTAGTTTAAACAAAGTATCACTGTAGCCCTTAAAGGACCTCTGTACTATAAAAATGAGGCTGTCATGCATAGTATTATTGATTTATGATGTTTAAACTTTGTAATGCTAGTAGTTTGTAGTTCCTATAGGTTTCTGGCCAACATGCTGTGCTTCTTAGCTCTGCCCTGTATACGGTAGCAAGATTGATACTGTGTGTTCTGGTGTCTGACTGGTCTAGATCAGACCTCACATCTACATCAGTTGGTTATATTTATCCTAATAGGAAATTAGTCCGGATACAGATTTTACACTTTAGTAGGCAATAATCCTACTGATTACTTATGGGAATTTGTTTATAAAATATAGCAGCAGTATTTTCTTTGACAGCTTGCAGTCAATTGTAAGGATATATTAATATCCTTCTTTCAGAATTCCTTTTCTTTGACTGGTTATTATAAAATTTCTATTGTAAATTTAGCTTATTTTAACTATTATTATGTGTTATACTTATATATGAATATTTGTTTCTTTTGTTTTGCTAATCATAAGAACCTCACATAGTTGCCCATATCTAGTGAATTTGGTATTTCTGGATCGCTCAAGTTGCTGTTCCAAGTTATTTTCTGTAAAATTGTATTCTGGCCCATCAAGTACTTAACACTCGTTTCTTAAAAGTTTTGAGGCTCATTGCTTTAATCCCATCTAGTCATATATGTCTGGCACAGTTTTTATTTCTGTCTCTCATTGAAGTCACCATTTTATGAAAAATTGTATTCTGGCTCAGAACGGATACTTGAAACTAATTTACAGGGAATTTTGATGCTCACTAAAAGCCTCATTCAATTCCGAGTTGCCCAATTGAATAGGGCTCTATATAAGCACATACAAAAACATTTAAACAAACTTTTTAGTTACTGAACCTCTATCCAAAACCAAGCTTTTCACTAACTAAAAACTTCTGTCAAAAAAAAATGTTATGTGCTTATATAGAGACCTATTCAATTGACAAACTTCTAATTGAATGAGGACCTAAGTGAATACCTTCCAGTCATGTGTGTCTCGTGAATTTGCTTTTCCTGTTCATTTTAAAACAAATCGTATTCTAGTACTTGAAACTAGCTTTTACTGGAATTTTTGAAGCTTATCACATGAATCCCATCTAATCATTTGAATTTGGCTTTTTTGACTTTCTGTAAAGTTCTGGTTTTGTGTCATTTTATAACATACTGTATTCTGGGCCAGAACCGGGGACTTGAATCTAATTTCTATCGTTTTTTTGAAGTTTATCACCTGAATGCCATCCATTTATAGCTGCCTGGTGAATTTTGTATTTCTGGCTCTTTGGGAAGTTGGGCGTTCCGGCTCATTTTTTGAGTTATGGCTTGTTAAAATCATGTTGGATGGATTTCTGGCTATGCTATATTGTTCTCAATTATATTTAACACACACCAATTGTTTTAGCAAGAATTAATTTTTATAAAGAATGCGTTCCAGCCTGTTCCAGTCTGTTCTGGGTAATATTTTAGTTTTCAAAGGTTTAATAAAGTATTATACTGACGGGTTTTGAATGCTAAATATTGTCCTCAAGAGTATTTGACACATCCCAGTGATATTAACATAGCTTTTTGTTCCAGTTTGTACTCCATCCCTTCTTCTTTCACCTGAAAAATATATCAAGCATTAAGCATTTGATTCCCTTAGATGATCTAGGTTCACTGATCTATGCGTATTCCTGGGGCTTCCAGATAAGCAACTGCACCTTCTGGAGATGGAGCAGAATGCTATAGCAAGGTTGATAACAAACAAGACCAGGTTCTGTCACATAATACCCATTCAGTCTCTGTAATGGTTACCGATCACATGGAAAATTATTTCACTGTTGGCTTGTTGACTTTCAAAGCTCTTAATGATCATGGCTCCAGCTAGCTGAATTAACTTTCGGTTCCCTACACCCATTCTCTTTGATCCGCAAATGCATCAAAATTAAATATACCAAGACTATGTTAAGCATCATTTGATGCTAGAGCTTTTAGTCATGCAGCTCCAGTTCTTTGAACTCCTTCGCTATAACAACTTGAGAAGGCCATTTTTAAAGACTTTGAATACCACAATATCTGGGGAAGTATTGCTAGCGCTGGAGTCCAGGTTATTAGCACTTGGAGTCCAAGTTATTGTTTTTATTATTATTTTTATTGTTATTATTAATATTATTATAACATACTAGCGACTTGCTTATCAAAAATGACGGGGCAGTAAAAAAGTGTTGAAATGCTGTTTGTCACACAATGGGAGTCTACTGGGTGTCTCAACAGCTAGCCTCTCTTCGCGAGGCTCGCAGTGCAATGAGCGCCTTTGGCACTCATTGCACCGTAAGTCCTGCGTGTCGCCTTGCTTTGCGAGGCAATCACTGCATGCCTCAACTGCTCACCTCGCTTTGCAAGGCTCGCAGTGCAATGAGCGCCTTTGGTGCTCATTGCACCATAAGTCCTGCATGTCAGAGCTTTGCGAGGCTCACAGTCCAATGAGTGCCTTCGCATGTCGCATAGAGCGCCTTAGTCCCGTGTGTATCAGGTGTCAAAGCATGATAAAATGATTTAAATATTTAACTGCTTTGAGTGTCCTATCCCTGTCAGCCAATGAGCATTATTCACAAAGTAAGGGCAGTGTAAAATATGCAATTTTTTTGGGGGGGAATAATTCATTAATAAATTAATATACCTTACCATAAACAATGAATAAATTAATATACGTTACCTATTTGTACTTAATATGCAGCAATCAATATCCTGAAGAGCTAACAATCTTTTTGGCGTATTTTTTAAAATGTACAGGGAGACTGTTGATCATCTGAGGAGAAAGTTTCAGCAATGTGTTAGGTGTGCAGTTTATATAGGCTGTGTGTGCGAGGCAAATCGTTTGTTTAGGCGGGAGAATCCCCATTTCAAAAGCGAAATGTGGTAATGTGCAAGTTAGTGTTGTGAAATGGCGGCGATAGTGAATGTCTCAGCATTTACTATCCTTCGCAATAGTGTGGCAGTGTTTTGCGCTCCTCGGGTTGTGTAGCCTCATTTTCATTCTTTTCAGGCAACATTTTTTTCCTTGCATATAACCTCACTCCCAGATGTCCTGGCTGTCCCCCCGTGCTGTGTGTGAGTGTTTTTTCATTCCTATTGTGTTTTTTTTGTGTGTGTTTTTCTATTTGCGCAGTTCGGCTGTTAACTGTGTTGTTTTGCGACCTTTGTTTTTTTTTCTAAATCAAGTGGCTCATAATTTTTGAGCTGGAAAAAGTACAGAGAATGGCAACAAAACTAATAGGGGAATGAGGGGCTAAATTATGAAGGATATCCTTTGAGATAAGAAGTAAAAAGATTTTACATTAAACAAAGAAAAGGGTTCTTCACAGTAAGGGTGGTTAATCTGTGGAATTCTCTACCAAAGGGGCTGGTGACAGCGGATTGGACCTTAAAAAGGTATTAGATATATTCTTGAATAAAAAGGGCAGTCCGGGTTGTCCTGGATAATTAGAGAGAGATTATTGATCCAGGGAGGAATCCGATTGCCAGTATCTGGGGTCAGGAAGAAATATTATATGTTTTCCCCTTTTGAGACAATTGGCAAAGTTTAACTGGGGTTCTTTTTAATGTTTGCCTTCCTCTAGATCAGTTAACAATTAATCAGCATATTGCAGATCAGAGGAGATCTAAAAAGGTTGAACTTGGTGACTAAAAGTCTTTTTTCAACCTAAATTACTATATAACTATTATAAACCATGTTTGAAACAAGGGATAAATATTACACAGGCCAACAAACAAAATGTTTGGTTTTTAGGCCTGTTCCTGGGGTTATTTGGCTGTTGATTCTTAAAATTTCATTGGATAGAACCCATCAGCTCTAGTTTCTTAGATATAGATATAGCATAGTATAAATAAACTATAATAATAATAATAATAATAGTAGAACCAAACATGAAAATTGGGTAAGAAAAGAAGGGAGGAGGAGAGAGCACAATAGATACTCCTAGTGCAGATCACTTGCTGCCACTTGATGATAGTAGATGATATATT
The DNA here is from genome assembly GCA_027410445.1 of Discoglossus pictus. NCBI lineage: Eukaryota > Metazoa > Chordata > Amphibia > Anura > Alytidae > Discoglossus > Discoglossus pictus. The sequence continues at coordinate 455,275,167 of CM050164.1, forward strand.
TCTATAGACTCGTCTCTCACCTGTGATAACCTCAAGAATGTGAGGTACTTCCAGGTAGGAATTCTCTTTTTTCCGCTGGTGGATCCATGATGGAAGTTTCCATACTTCTTGATACTCTCCGTTGTATGACTGTGGAATAATATCTTATGTGTCACCAGACAATACTATGTGTATTGGTGAGATATACTAGCTATATGCTTTACGTATCATTGTCTCTATATAGGGTTTTTGCGTATGTACTTCAATGTATGCATGTACGTATCTGTGTGATTTCTTGTCCAATGGAAAGATATATTCACACCACTCTTTTCTTTGTATCCCTTCTTTTCATATTTAGAGTTACAGATACATCATATTAGCCGGTGCATCATGAGAAGCAGCATCCTCCTTTCGTAAGATCTACAGTGCCTCACAAATAAAACAAACAAAACTGATAGGTGGATTAATCATCCCACCAAGAAGAAGAGATTGTTGAGAAATTACATAAAAGTAATAAAGGTCCTAGGATATTCAATTTCATCTGGTTTTCCTTTGGAGTATACCAAGCTCTTCAGTCCAGATTGGGAATAGATCTAGCCCAGCCATCTTTCTGATCTTTTACCGATTCTGTAAGAAAAGATTGGCATCCGAGGGAATATATGTTGGTTGGAGGACAAAATTTAATCAATGAACCTTTAGTAGAATGAGATAGAATCATACTGCCACCACTACATATAAAGCTAGGCCTGATTAAACAATTAGTAAAGGCTGTGAATAAAGATGTTAGTACATTGAATACATACTGCATAAATTATCTGGATTTACAATTGAAAACAGGAATTTTTGATGGTCCCCAAATCAGACAACTTATAAAGGACCCACATTTCATAGCATTGATGAATGAAATCAAATCACGTGTCTGGTCTTCATTTGTTTTTGTTGTGAAACACTTCCTTGGCAACAAGAAGGCAGACTACACACAATTAGTAGAGGATATGTTTCTTCATTTCAATAGGCTCCGCTGTAACATGAATGTTACATCGGCACAGCCACTTAGATTGCTTTCCAGAGAACCTTGGTGACTTAAGCAAAGAGAACGATTTCACCAAGCCATAAAAACAATGGAAGCCAGATACCAAGGAAGATGGGATGCCCACATGATGGCAGACAGCTATTGTTGGAATCTTATGCGGTATTGTCCTGACAGTTCCACTCTCCAAAGTCTTACAAAAGGAGCTTCTTGTGTGTTGAATGACTGGAAAGTTTGTATCATAAACCATAAAGTGGTATATGGCATATTTTTTGGGGAATCATTAGGTCAAATATACCCAGAAACATGTCTAACTTTTGAGTCACCAAAATGTGTGTTATTATTATTATTATTATTATTATTATTATTATTATTATTATTATTGTTGTTAATAATAATAATAATAATAATAATAATAATAATAATAATAATGCTATAAATAACATTGTAGTGCTAAACTTCCTTACTACATTAAGCTTGGAAGTATTAATAATAGAAAAAACATACACTAATGTTATTTTAAATTAAAAGTATGTGTTGCACAAGACAGTACTTTCAAATCCATGTCACTTTACAAAAGTTTTTAAACATTGCATGTAAAAATTCTGTTTAATAAAATGATTGAAAATTCATTTTATAAATAGATCAGAGTAACTAACCTTTTTTTTATACAAGAAATGAGCCTGTCTTAAGTACCTATGTGACTCTACATTTTCGTTGCTACAAATTCACTCAAAGCTGATCTCCCACAAGCATATTTCAGAGAATGATAAAACTGGATTGATTCCAAAAGATCTTGCTTTACTGACACCATCATAAATGCCTCAAGCAGGTTTTGTCCTATTGTGTAGTCATTTCAGTTACTCGAATGGTCTGTCGCAGGCATTTTGTTTGAAATACTGAGTCAGTAGATACTCTTTTGTCACATAACAAATTTTATTAGCTTCAAAATACTTGTTATACTGCATAAAAGAAATACATTGGAGCAGAAAAGAGTCTACTTTTCAAAGGTTCACAACATGAATTGTCTTCAAAATGCCTATAAATACCAAATATATATTATATAGTAAAACATGCATTTAATTCTCTTTTATTGCCACTTTGACTTCTACAATATGTATCATGCTATATCGTGAATGTCTGATCCTGTGTGTAGGCTAGTTTGACATTTTAGCTTTGACTAAAAAATTATTAATAACATGACTCTTTGTATTAACAAGACAGTAAATTCCAAAATTTAATTTGTGTATGCTATGGTTCTACTTTTACTCCTTTAAAGATTAAAATCCAACCTCCCTGTCTTGTGGGTTTAGAGCAATAAATCATGATTTATGTTTAACACTTTGTGAACACAAGCTGAATTCATAGACTGTTAAACCTTTAGGTGTCCCTGAGGAAAGGGTTGGGAATTAAGGGTTTATAGTAATAGTGGGCAACAGGCAGACCCAGGCTGCATGTGGTCCTCAGGAAATTCCTATGCAGCCTCGGGCTGCTCTCTGGAGTGGGGAACATGTTGCAGAAATTAACTTCTGGTTAAAAAAATAATAAATGTGTTCCCTCTAAATGAAACATGACATATATATGTGTTCCAAGCAGAACATACACTTTATTTTTCAGGTCACATATTTATACAATAAATTTACCAATCAACACTGGCCCCTTCCTTGGGCAAACATATATTTCACATCTTATGAATTATTACATTTCTCCAAAGACTGGGTGCTAATCTGTCTCCGTTTTCCCTAGGTGCCAAGGGTCCAGGGCCTTTGTTATTAGCTACTTCTGGCAGGAGCTGGGTACACCAGGGGTAAGTTAGGTTGTGTAGCTGCTGGAGACATACAGCCTCATTCAATTGCAAGCTCGTAGCTCACTCGCAGAGGGTCGGATATCTCCAAGTGAGCTGCAGGCTGATTTTATCCTGCTTTTCCTAGGCTACTCAATTAGCCAAGGGCAAGCCATGCTGCCCTAGACCCAATTTCAGAAAACCCAGGTTTCCCACGTAGGCAGAGCTGTGTTTGCTAGTGCAAGGTCGCAGCTTCTGCTCACTGTCAGCCAATGAGAGTTGAGACCATTATGATTGATGGTTCTCAAAGCTGCTGTTCTCGCAGCCTCCCAACAATATGTAACCCTGCTGCAGGGGTCCCGATTGGACTCCTGCAGGGTCCCAACATGAACCCCAATGATGGGGGGTCCCCACACATGACCCACAAGATGTGGGGGTCCCGAAAGTGAGACTCCCGCAGGTTCCCCACATTAACCCCATGCTGGGTGTCCGCATTGGGGCTCCTACATTAACACTTGCAGTGGGGTCATGATCGTGACCCACACTGCACTAAAAATGTTACTTTTCCCCGCGGGTCCTTAAAGGGCCAGTGGCACACAAATAGTTAAGGCCAACAGCGGGGGAACTGTAAGTACCCCCACTGACACCTAAAATTAACCCCCCAATGCTTGGTGTCCTCCTCGGGCCCCCCCGCAATGTCCACACATTAACCCTGGCAATGGTCGTCCCGATCGGAGATTCAGCCCAATAGACTCTTCATCGTCCCTAACACAAGAAAATAATACTCAGTAAAAAGTTTTGTGAATTACTACACTACCCACGTAATTTATGTTATGGTATGTCCCTGCCAGAACCACTACGTAGGAAAAAACCATATGCCAACTGTATACAACAATTTAAGAACATGTGTATTCAGTAACAAAGGAAATGGATACTCCTGTTTCCAGGCATATAAAATACTTTCATAGCAATAAGCCATGAAATTGTTTGTAATAGACAGATTATACTTAGGTCAAGAGGAGGAAACATGGACACCAAACTCCTTCAACTTGAAAGTAAATGGATCTTTGACTTTGACTGTAAATACCCAAAGGGATTAAATGAAGGATATTCATATTCTGCTTTCCTTTAGACCAGTATAAAATAGGTTTGGTATATTTAGTAAACTCACTACGGCTTGTAACAACAAGCACATGTCTGCCATTATTTATTATTATTACTTTTGTGATGTCCTACCGAGATATTAATATGTGACACTATAACATAACTGAGGTATATTATATTTAATTCAACTGTAAAAATGTTCTTTTTATTCATTAACTCCAACAAGCACTTTATTTAATTGACTTAATATCATTCATACACACAATATAATTTTCACCTTAACGTTATCTGTTATACATTAACAATTCACACATTACAGCACTGTATCATTCTATTGTTCACCTCTGCACCATTATCCTAATTAATCACTATATTTATCATCTTAATTTTACTCAATTTCATTAAACATTATCCAAATCATTATTTATCTTTATTCTACCTGAGTAGATATATGTAAGAGGGTATTTATTGTTATAATTTGCCTAAGTTTAATATATAGACTTTCATTTATGCCATCCGTCACCTATATTTATTATTCATTTTTAAATGTTTTACCCTAAACTTTATAATCTCGGTCAAGTTGTTTTTTATATTCAACATAATCACTTTTGCACTAACATATGTTTTCCCCACTTGTTGTTATTATTATCAGTATTATTATTGTCTCATTTATTTTATAAATTTGCTTATCAAGCACATTTTAATTCATCAACTCACTTTATGTATTATATTTATCTAGCTTATAATTACATTTTTTTCAATGGATCTCAGTGAGATTTTAACAATAAAGTTGTTGTACATTGAATTGCACAGTCGCATGATCACAAGATTGTGTTGTGACGTCATGGCAATGTCTATCTAAAAAATAAAGTTGTCATGCACGGAACCGCGCGGTCGCGTGATCACGTGATTGCGTCATCACCTCATCAGCGCTACGGAAAATGTTGGCGCGGTATAAATAAACGATAATAATCACGTCACACACGCAGTAAGGGCAAATACTGGACGTAATGGAGCTATATAAGCCCAGGGAATCAGCTACAGATCAAGACAAAGTTCACTTAGTGAACGAAATGGCCCGTTGGCAAACTTCTTTCTTTCAGAGCAGAGCTTCCTGGATTTATGATACATTTAGGCAAAAATGACCAGAAATGGGTGACAGCACAAGTAGTTGCTTGATACAACCAGTACACTAAAATCCAAGTATTATCTGCATTTATGATTGTATGCGCTGTATACCTCGATTTGCCATTATATACAAATTATTGCAACAGGATTTATGCTCCTGCTTTATTTTGTTTTTTTAAATTGTGTTTCAATCTGTGCTATTTTATAATCTTTTGCAATCCTAGGATTAGCAGTTAACTCTTGCATATCCGGATTGCTTATACTATCATGTTTCACTCCCATGTGGGTTATATAAGAGCAATATATTTTTTTGCTTGTATCTAGTTACCATTACTTGGAGTTCAATATAGTCCAGGTCTTTGCACATACTTAATTAAGCAATTTTTTTATATCACAATAGCAGCAATGTTTTCCAGCTTTTAATATATCCTATTAAAGTTTGTTTTATATACAGAAATAGGTGTTAAGCACCAAGGATATGGATACTTTAGGTCAATATATATTTTTTTGACTATGTGGTTGGGCTTCCCCACTCCGTAACCCACCTCCCTTTAGATGGAAATATCTTTATTGAGTCAGAGGGGAGTCAGCTAAGAGACTGGTAGTGGATCTGGAGGGTATTCACTTTTTTGAGCCGACCAAGACTTCAACAATAATTCTACACATTCAGGCTCCTGTTAGAATGAATGGGGGCCACGAAAAATGGCTAAGGTCACGTACTTCCTAATTTGTGTTTAACCGCAAGACAAATAATCAAAGGGGTATCAGTTGTAGAACACTTGATACCACTTAACCTTTGTCTATTGAAACAAGTGTTTCAATTGCTGTTTTGACAACCTTGTTAACTATATTTGATGACTTAATCATGTTTTTTAACCTTTTATAAAAGTCTGTGGAGCCAATTCTACTGCTTGACGCAAGTTAAAACCCAGCCAGGATCATAGCCTGCCTTCTGACTTAGAGCGAACTGGATATTGTGTTTGGCTCCAGCTGGTCACCTTCATGATAGTTTAACCCTAAAACACATCTTGCACCAGGAATAAACATTTTGAAAAATTACAAAAATGACCCAGAGCGCTCTACCCTTAAATTACTTTGTGGGAATGGCTCTTGGAGGCCCAGGGCACACAACTAGGGCTTAGGACCACCACTACACAGCAATAGATCTTAAAATATGTTACAATTTATTTAAGCACTTCTGATGGCCCTGAGAATATCTTTTAGGTTTAGTATCCACCTGGGCTCGTGTCCATCCATAGCCAGTTGTCATCCAAAAAGAGTCCATGAGTCCAGGGGGTCATGACTGTTCTATTCAACAATAAACAGTCCTTGAACTAACAAATAATACCCAGTTGTTTTCTGAAATCCTCTTCTATAATATCTATGTCTCTATTACCAATTAAGGGCTCAATTACACGAATCTCTCAAGAAAGCTTGCAGGTGCATTTTCCACATAGGGAGCCACGTAGCTATTACATTCCTCCAGCAGCAAATCCTTATAAGGAAAACCTTATGAGTTAATGCTACATATGAACTGTTCCCTGTTTTGCTGGAAATTGTACCTAAAACAGATTGCATGGTTTCCGTAAGAGTTTACTAAGAAATCTGAAGTGTTGTTATAAGTACACCAGAATAACGATCAATTTAGATATGGATCCTCTGATAATGTAATAACTAAATTGCAACAGTAACAGTGTAAAACCCCTAAGTATTTTCTTCATCTGATCAGTACACTAGAATGATTATCATCTAGAAGATGAGAAGATGAGAATTCTATTCACCTATACATAGGAAATATATGATAGTAGTTCTCTTCTTTAGAGTGCCATTATAGTGCATCATTGTGAGATCTCAGATCAGCAATAAACATTATGCACTAAATTCTATTACGTTATGGTCTGACAGTTAATACAGCATGGCTGCACTGCTTGAATATCAACAGCAGGTAGGACTGCTTATTGGAACAACTAACATGTAAACCTTACAAAACTGTACATACATTTGTCCTCCCCCCTTTCCCCACACAGACCAGTCCAGAGATGTCATACTATTTCTGATTTTTTTTAATGGGATGTCCACCACCTGTGGTTGTGGTGCTTACAGCTTCCTCCCTCGTTTTCTTTAACACAATGGCCTCACAATCTCATAGCAATGCTTTGCAGTGCTTCACAGTGCTTAATGTCCCTTGGGTACACTCCCAACCCCCTGACCTCTGTTGTCACCTCTTGCCACATCTATTCCCTCTCATGTGCTCTGAATTCCCTACCACCATGGATAATATTAGACAGATCATGGCTGGGGTTGAGTATCGAAAACTCTTCCTTGGAGTTTTCTGGAGTTTTTCACCACAGCGTTTCTTGTGGTGACATCAAAATTAAGCCATTGCTATCTACAACTCAAAAACACCAAGAGCTATGAAGGGAATTGCTAAATACAGTTTACTAGTAATTCAGCAGTTTAACAGGAAGGCCTGGGTCACTGTGGAAATTTTCTAGGAATGGTTCAGCAACCATTTTTGTACTTCTGTGCAGCGTTATTGGAGGTGTAAAGGACTTGAAGAGAAAGTGCTCCTGACAATTGACAATGCTCCAAGCCACCCTACCAACTTGGCTGAGTTCCCCTACTGCATCCAGGTGGAAGTAGTGTTCTTGCCTCCCAGCACTACTTGTCTCATCCACCCAGGTGGTCATTGCAACCATCATGGCCTATTATTTCACATTCCATCAGCTGATGGACCAGATGGACAGCCAAGACAAACAATCAATAATAGAGTTCTGTACATCATTCGGACCATCACAAACATTGATTTGTCCTGGAAGGAGGTAATACAGCAATGTCTAAACCCTGGATGGAAGAAAATCTGGTCAGAACTGTATGGAGATGTGCAACCAGAACAGCCCATCATAGAGGAGATAGTGGACCTTGTGACCAGGGCTGAACTGGGAGATGCAGATGCCCAGGACCTAGAGGACTTGGTCCAAGCTTTGGACAAGAGTGTGGTATTTGAGGACCTGGAACAACTGCTGCAACAGGGTCTTGTGGAAGCCCAAGATAGCAGTGACTCCGACATAGAGCAACCAAAAGAACTATCAACTGAGTTCCTCAGCAAGACTTTGTGGCAAATTAATGAAATCATGGATGATGTGGTGGCAAATGATCCAGATACTGCAAGGAGTAGAAATGCAAAACACATTGTTCTTGGGGATACGTCTTGCTACCAACATTCAGATGTCACTAGACCAGTTTGTGACAAAAAAAGCAAGGCTGCAGGATGAGCCTGAAGAGTGACTTCTACCAAATAAAGTGGACTGTTAATTTTGTTTGTACAGTTTCTTTAATAAAAAAAAAAAAAAAAAAAAAATATTTATCTTGCTCTTATGTTTTCAGTTTATGCAGAGTTCATGTAACATGAAACTATATAACAGTTCATGCAGAGTTCATATGACGGGAAACTGTTTTAAAATTCTATTTGTGTATTTTTTTTCAATGTGTTCCCCCACCCCTAAAATGACCCTGTTAATCGCTGTTTAGCTTAACACTCCAGGTGCCTGGAACTTATCTACAGCGCTAAACAGGGTATGCCTGTATTGCCTCTGTAGTGCTTTAACAGTTACAGTTGCTCATTCTTGTACCACATACACTCAGAATATCAGCCTTTCCAGGAATAAACATGCCTGCCAATTATTCCACAATTTTTATAATGATATCATCATGTCTGACACATTGTCGCAAGCTTATACAAAGTGTATATGTATCACAGCCTGTAGCTGATGTGAGAGCCACAGAGAATCCTGATTGTTGATCATGTAGCTGCTTGTCTCTCCTAGAAAATGATTCTGTTGTCCTACATACACTTGACTGGTTGGCCACATTAAGCTGTTAGCTGCAACATCACACTTCCTGTCCCTATTATATATACAGCCACCTGGGGGATGCTTTTGACAGTTATAAAAGCAATAGTGTCTATGCCAAAGCAAAATCTTGAACAATTTAAAAAAAATTAACTTTTCCCAACATGCTCAGAATTTCAGTCTCTATCTGATTGTACATACTATTTTCAGTGAGTTCCATGTCGCTTTAAAGAGAATACATAAAAATTATAGTAGATGAAGCTGGTTAAATAATCTTCAACATAAACATTAGATATGCAAAATGAAAATAATACTTTTTAATATATTAATGATATCCAAAAAGACAAAAAATAACCTGAATGGTGCACATCTATAACACACATGCATTTAATTACTGTATGATCATAAAGGATACCTTCCAAGACAACAATAATAAAATTGTCATTTTCAGATAAAACACATCCATCTATTTGCCTTTTATTTCTCGTTGAATATTGCAGTAGTAGATAGGGATGTCATGCTGTGTAAAGTGGGACTTGACTTTTTAAAAATCCCACATGAGCTTTATAGAAAGCTGTATCCAGATGTCAGCAATAGATACTCCTCTAGAGCATTCTTACTAGACACAAAAACTGGTAGAATATGCCTCATAGCAGTTAAAAATAAATTATTTCCTCTAATCAGCAGATAGAGGACAGCTCAGTATTAGCCATCAGAGTATACAGAAAAAGAAAGCTCATATGTTTCTATTTAATCAGCCACTCACTCTAAAGTGCAAATTGTATGAAATGACTATCCATCAGTTGGTGCTTTGGGAGAGATAATGAAATCAACAGCAGTGCACTTAATAAAAGATAAAAAATACAATAACAGATATGCAAAGGTAAAATTCACATAAAGAGATATAGCAAGGGGCATTGCGAATATGCATTTTATTGTTCTGCAATGTTTACTTTATTGTAATACATAATGCACAACATTTATTTTACAAAATTATTTAATGTAGTTGCAGAGGGCATTTTCCCAGCTGCTAACAAAAACTATAATTGAAATTTTCTATAGAAAATATTCAAATACTAAGAAAAAAAGTTAATTACACCTGGCAAGATCAAACAGCGTATTTATTCATTAAACTGCAAAGCCTTTTTTAAAAGCTCACCTTATCTTCAATGGCAGTTGTCGCCATAGTTAATTTATCTAGAAAACCTTTGTATTTTTACTTTCTGTTATCATTAGGATTTCACAAAGTGCTACACATTACAAAAATGACAATAAAAACATTTAGCCTTCACTAATCAGGTTTTTGTTAATGTTTGCAGTTTTAAATAGAATAATCAGTATGGTGCCTCATTGAAATCGGTGAAATAAAGGATCTGATAAAATTAAAAGTGTAACAAAAAATATCTGGTTTAGAAGATTCTTAAAAAAACACTGTATAACATGAGCTAGAAGTTTTAGCTAGGCAGTGATCATTAATAAAATTATATTTAATGATTTAAACAGGCAACATTCAACATTACATTTTCTTTAACAGTTTACACTCAGCTGCTTCTTATAATTATGGATGGGAACATGGATTTGTCTAGAAGGAGGCTTCAACATTTTCAGACATAAGGTTTATCACAAAAAAAAAAAAAAAAGCAAAGCAAATAACACTCAAACACTGCCAGAATATTGTACTATAGATACCATAACATATAGTTTTGTATGAAGGTTGTGTAAAGGTTGGATACTTCATACAGTACATTATAATCACCAATACAATGTCCATTGGTTGGAAACTTGGGGCCTCATTCTATTATCGGCCGCAGCCGTTGCGGGGCCGCAAGGACCGGCCGCAAGCTATTCGGCTATTCTATTCCCTTACGGCCGGGGATTCCGGCAGGCTTGCGGCCGGTGCCTTGCTATCTCTTGCGGCCGCTCGCGCCGGAGGAAAGCCTTTGATCTAAAACGGCCGCAAGAGATTTGCAATTCAATTGCTCCGGGAAACCTCTCTGCAAGGCTAAAAACGAGCCGCTGCTTACTTGCAGGAAAAAGGTCTCGCTAGCACCAATTAAGCACATAAAATAGCTCAAATAAAGCCATCCTGCACTTTGAGAAGACTATAAAGGGATTTTAGGTGTTAGAAAAAATAGCACATAATTACCCTATACTCAAATCCGTAAAATATTTGTTTTTTAATATCCGTAAAATATCCATGTAAAAAGTCCAGAGTGCTTGGAGCACCTCAGACACACCCACGCCGCAGCCGGCAAATAAACAGTTAATTTGAACTCGGGTTTGGGCAGATGTGCAAGCTTGAGAGTGGGTTCCTTTTAATCCTCATGTCCCCCAATATGATCCCTAGCATTTACAGAGCTGTACAGTGCAGGCTTGAATTTATTTTTCAGTTTTTATATTTCACAGATTACGGCCGGTTCCAAGATATGCGGCCGGCCGTAAAAGGAGATCCTTGCGGGGCCGTATAATAGAATCGCGAGTTAACTGAACCCTCGCAAGGAATCGCAGCCTTACGGCCGATTTACGGCCGATAATAGAATGAGGCCCTTGGGACGTGATTATAAGGCTCTCGTCAGGAATCTTGCGAGTGAACTTTCCACATAGGGAGCTACGTAGTAATTTCATTTCAGCTGCAACAAACCCTTACAAGTAAACCCTTATGAGTGATCACTATGCATAAGCTGTTTCCTGATGCTACAGGCAATTTTACCTCGAGTGCTATTACATGGCTGCCGTAAGAGCCCTTCTTGTAAGGATCTGCGAGTGCTTGAAGTAAGTTAAAGGCTTACATGTAAATTCAACCTTCTGCAGAAGCAGAGAAACCCCTTACTAGAGCACGTATGTGACACTTAAGAAGATACAAACCAAAAGAAGTATTTTCAGGACTCTAATAAAAGAAAAAAGGCCTATACATAAAAAAACACAAAGACATTTCTAATGCTTAACCCAACCCTATCCAACAATACTAAAGAACAATCAAAGAAATCACAACGGGACTCATTCAGTTGGCCAAATTGCAATTACTTGAACACGTAATGTAGCCTGTAAATGTTATGGATATTCAATTGGCTACATTTAGCAACTTGCATTCTACTTGTGAGTTACAGGCTCATAAGCACTGTGGTCAAAACCATAACTCTGTTCTATCTCCTCCACTGGTTTTTAAAGCCTGTAAATGTTACCAGTGCTAAAGACGCAAAATCCATATGCAATTACAAACAATCAACAAGCTCACAATTGCCTTCTAACCCATAAACCGGGAAAAAAGAAAAATTATCTGAGTACTATATAGGACCAGCAAGTGGGTTAAACACCTGTTTGTATAACTGCAGCAGTAAATAAACACACACTACTGTACTTTAAAATACTAGGAAAGTAATGAAAGGTATTACAATTAATTGCAAAACAGTCTCAAGCTCGCAAATCTGCAGTACAAAATAATTTTTATTTTGTGTTATATTGATCAAGGGGATAACACATTTCAGGCCATCCACATGGACTTAAATAGATGCTTTAATGTATTTCAAGATTACTTGAGAGCAACCCGATTGATAAACACTACATATTTGTGTGTATTAATGCGTAGCTGACAATTACAGGTTAATTGTAACCTCCATGTTTTACTGATGTCATGATGACTGTTTCATTTACTATTGGCTCTGTCTAAAAAGTACCCTACTTACGAGTTCATGGTTTGCGTGTGCAGGCTGTGAACCTGTAATTACAGGATAGAGACAATTGAATACATCTAAATGTTTAGAAAAAATGTAAACCCCCAAAATATCAGGTTACAGGTAATTATGGGCTTGCAATTGATTGAGACTCACAGTCAATTACAAATAATTGCTCACCCAATTAAAAACTGACATCCAACTAATGCTAAATCACACGGAATTAATACAGAGCCTTGGGAGTTAATATCTACCTACCTGTCCTACAAGTACAATCACTACTCCCCACAGCAATAATTATATCCTACCATTCAATTTGTATAATTGGTATCCTGTTTCACACTCACTTCCTGATCCCTACTCTAGTGCTAATGTGTGACCCTTCTCATTTGCACTTTGGCTCACATGTACCTTTATTTTGATGTGTATTTCTCAACTTTGATTATGTAGTGCTGGCTCATGTTGAATGGGTTCCTTTTAGATTTAATTTGCAGCCTAGTTTTGGTGTTGTTTGCACGTGCATTTTTGATGTTAAATAAAGGAAAAATAAAAATATACAATTAACATGAAAAGTGTTTACAGTTTGAAAAAATATTTATATTACAACCATACTTAGCTATGTAGGCAGTATGCCAAAGAATGATAAAAAAATTATCATATTCACATTTTTTAATTAATTTTCTTTTCTAATGTGTTATTTGTAGTCATATGGAATAAAAATAAAATGTGCTAAATAATATTAAGTTTAATTTGCTATGTGTAATAATATGCTATATTCTCATTCAATGCAACCAGCCTACAAGGTTAGTATGCCTTTTTAAGAAACAGAAAACCTTCCATATGGCACTGTTTTAAACAAACTTTCTCAACAAAAATTATCAATGTACGTGCAGGTAACATTGACCATATTAAAAACATTCTCCACCAATACTTCATCATTTTTTTAAATTATTTAAAGTTTAGTGTTATACATATAGCATGATCATCAACATAGGTAAATATAGAAATATAATCAATCTGCTGCAAATAGATCTTGATTATCATGAGGCTGACTAAAAATAAAACAACAAATCTGTCTAATCCCCAACATTATAGAAAATAGATAGGACTTACATATCTGTCATATCTGGTCAGTACACCAAAATAAAAAAATACATTTACATAAGGGTTTCCCCAATATTTGAATTCCAAAATGGAACAAATAGCGATAGTGCTTCACGCCTAAATTATTTTCCACCTGGTCAGTTGACTTCTGTAGTGGGGAAGCTCTTGAAAGGGTTGCTAAGGCATAGTATTTTGTTGTTTAGTCATTCAGTCATGTTCGACTCTCTGTAACACAATGGACTGCAGAATGCAAGGCACAACTGTCAGCCACTGCCCCTCTGAGCTCCATAAAGCTCATGTTCATTGCTTCAGTGACCTCATCTATCCACTCCTGTCTCCTCCGTCTTCTTCTTTGTGTGCCTTGAACCTTTCCCAGCATCAGAGTCTTCTCTAGAGAATTCTGTCTTCTCATGAAATGGCCAAAATATTTGAGCTTCAATACAATACATTCCAGTGAATAATTTGGCTTGATTATTTGAAGCATTAATTTATTTGATATTTTTGCAGTCTAAGGGACTCAAAGCAGTTGTCTCCAACACCACAATTTAAAGGCATCAATTCTACTGCACTCAGGCTTCTTTATGGTCCAGCTCTCACTATGTTAAGCTTTGTTGACAATGTAATATCTTTAATTTTTACTAGCTTGTCCAAACTTGTCATAGCTTTCCTCCTTAGAAGCAAACATCTTTAAATTTCTTCTCTATCTATTTGCCAGGAACAGTATTAGGTCCTCTCCTTTTTAACATATTTATTAATGACTTAGAGGTAGGATTGGAGTGTGGTGTCTCCATTTTCGCTGATGACACAAAGTTGTGCAAGGTAATTAAATCAGATAATGATGTGCTTTCTCTCCAAATGGATTTACATAAAATTGAGGAATGGGCATCTAAATGGCAGATGAGATTTAATACGAATAAATGTAAAGTTATGCATCTGGGAAGCAAAAATAGCCATGCAATTTATAATCTTAATGGAGCAAATCTAGGTGTATCAGATATTGAAAGGGATTTGTGAGTGCTTGGGGCAACCATCTAGGTAACAGTGCTCAAAGCCAAGCAGCAGCTGCAAAGGCAAATAAAATATTAGCATGTATTAAGAAGGGTATGGAAGCGAGGGAAGCAAATATAATTCTGCCACTATACAAATCCCTAGTACGCCCTAATTTGGAATATGGAGTATAATTTTGGGCACCACTTCATAAAAGGGACAATTTAGAGCTGGAAAAGGTACAGAGGAGGGCAACAAAACTAATAACGGGAATGGAGGGGCTAAGTTATGAAGAAAGACTAACCAAATTAAACTTATTTTCTCAAGAAAAAAGGCGTCTAAGAGGAGATATGATTACCTTATATAAATACATCCAGGGTCAGTATAAAGATTTGAAAAAGGGAGATTTTTCTGCCAAGAGGTTTTCAACTGACAAGAGGACATCCCTTGAGGTTAGAAGTAAAAAGATTCCACCTTAAAGAAAGAAAAAGTTAATTAAATTACAATTCAATGTACGGTAAGTGCATATGTTTGTTTGGCAATAAGGGTAACAGGGATCCCAAACTATTGTCTGTGGAACACCAATATTCTTTGAACTTAACATGGTGGACCCACAGAATCACTGGATTATAAAAAAATGAAAGAAAAAAAATGATTTGCATAAATAAGTTTTACACATTTGTAACTAGATATTATATTGCAATATTTATAAGAACATAGTTTACTTCAAAGTAACATAATGTATTGTATTTTTTTTAAAGAGGAAGCAACTGACCCTCAGCATTATTCAGCTGTAACTGTATTTTAATAAACACATTTAGGAAACAATGATCTACAGTAACCTACTGAGGATGCTGGTCAATAGCATTGCAACCTCACTGATTAGCAAATACAGAGGGCCTAAATTCTATTATCGGCCGTAAAACGGCCGCAAGGCTGCGATTCCTTGCGGGGGTTCCGTTATCTTGGAATTCAATTATACGGCAGCGCAAGGATCTCCCCTTACGGCCGGCCGTATATCTTGCAACCGGCCGTAAGCTCTGAAAACTTAAAACGCAAAAATAAATTCAAGACGGCACTGTTCAGCTCTGTAAATGCTAGGGATCATATTGGGGGACATGAGGATTAATAGCAACCCCCTCTCAAGCTTGCACATCAGCCCAAATCCGAGTTTACATTAACTGTTTATTTTCCGGCCGCAGCGTGGGCGGGTCTGAGGTGCTCCAAGCCCTCGGGACTTTTTACATGGATTTTTGACATGAATTAAAAAATAATTTTTTTTACGGATTTGAGTGTAGGGGAATGTTGTGCTATTTTTGCTAACACCTACAA
Organism: Discoglossus pictus; assembly: GCA_027410445.1. Classification (NCBI taxonomy): domain Eukaryota; kingdom Metazoa; phylum Chordata; class Amphibia; order Anura; family Alytidae; genus Discoglossus; species Discoglossus pictus. Next base: position 455,291,136 of record CM050164.1, read on the forward strand.
TCACTTTATAGTCTCATAAGAGTGCAGGATGGCTTTATTTTCGGCTTTATAATGTGCTTAATTTTTGCTAGCGGGACCTTTTTCCTGCAAGTAAGCTGCGGCTCGGTTTTAGCCTTGCAGAGAGGGTTCCCGGAGCAATTGAATAGCAACTGGGATTTTCTTGCGGCCGAAACTCTTGCGGCCGTTTTAGATCAAAGGCTTTCCTCCGACGCGAGCGGCCGCAAGGGATAGCAAGGCGCCGGCCGCAAGCCTGCCGGAATCCCCGGCCGCAGGGGAATAGAATAGCAGAATAGCTTGCGGCCGGTCCTTGCGGCCCCGCATCTCCTACGGCCGATAATAGAATGAGGCCCAGAGAGAGGTTTCTTTCATATGAATTTTAAGTGCAATAATGCCTGCAAAATGTTCTAAATATATACAAATTAGTAGAAAAAGGAAAAGTAGCAAAGAGCCGATGGGACAACAACTCTGTTAACCTCCCTGGCAGTCTGGCCGTGTCAGTGCCTCCGTGTGTTAAAGCGGTACACTTGGGGGTGCTGACGCAGCAAGCCCGCCTTGTTCCGCCTCTCTGCATCGCCTACGCTCGCAGGGAAGGGTACCCAGAAAACGCATGTCGGTCGGAGGAAAGTATGTGATCCCGAGCCTGGCTCTGGGTTGCCGCTTTAGTTACTGAAAATTAACCCTGAGACATGCTCTGGATTACCACTAAGGCGGTTAATACAGAGAAATATGTTCTCCATAGTCTTGAGATAATAAACATCCCCCCACTTACTCACCATAAATTTGACCTTTAATTTATCCAGGTCAAACATTTGATCAAGTTCAGAAGAATAATGATTCCCATCAGGGTTATTTTGGAATATATATTTTTAAAACATTAGAATAAATAACAAATTAAATCCTAAATATAAAGTTTACATTTTAAATACATGTATATATGAATAAATAACATATTTTTACCAAGTCTTATTTTTAACTTACAGACAAGAAAACTATTTAAAACAAAAACTTAAATAATGTAAAAAATATAAGCTCAAGTCCTATTTAGCGCTCTTCTTTTATGCCTAGTTTTAGGCAGTATGTTCATCTCTCTTGGAACTGGAGTGAAAAAAGTTTTATCGTCTCGTAAATCTGATGGTTTGTAGGAACACAAATTGTACAAAAAAAAGGTCATATAGTACCCTTCATAACAAAATCGTACTTAGAAACTATAAACATTTACTATATTCTGTGGATAATAAATTAGTCAGTAAAATCGAAATAAATACTGACAATTTGTGAGGATCGTGTTAGTGAAAAATGACCTGTCACTTAACTTAGATTTACTATTCCATAAAGGACCTGTTTTATTCTACTGAAATGTTGTGCTGAATATATTTTAGCATTGCTCTTTACAGTACATAACAGATTTTTATTGTTTGTATTGTAAACAGTAATTTAGCTTTTTCAATGACTTACTTTTTCTTAAAAAAAAATATTTTGTGTAGGAAGTTATCCTTTTTTATTCAAATGAATGTAAAGCCTACAAAACTGTCTTTTGAACGGTGACTGAGAACTGCCTGTGATGTTTGGGATGAGGGTAAATAAATAGAAATATGCACAATTGAAAACAGTAAGTTTGTGCTAGAATTTTTGTAAAAATAGTTAGTTTTGAATTACTGTTTCAAAACCCAACCACGCTAATGTGTCATTCGGCAATATTATATTTAACAATAGATATTTCTGCTTTTGTTGAGATTGTTTTGATAAAAAATTACGGCGTTTGGCAAAATCTATTATTTCTGAAAACAAAATGATTTACGCTTGCAAAGGTTATAAACTTAAGATGGAAATTTGTCTAGCCGTTAAATGGAGGACCATCAGCATCTTTAAATGGCCGCTGTCTTGGACCATTTTTCTTAACTTTTGTAGTACTGGTCAGTATGAACAGCTTTTCAGTTTATTAAAAGGCCAGTGTAGGTATCAGGTAAAGGTATATCTAGTTCATTAGGTGTTAGTTCACAAAATGCATGTTTATAGAGTCACAATAAAGCCATCAGTATGGTATTAAAATTAATGTTAATCTGTCTTAGTTGCTGGGTCTATCTCTAACTTCCTTCTGTCATATGACTCACACTATTTGTATGGAAGCCATTAAAGTAGTTTGGCAGCTGTTTAATTATTCAGAAATTGTGACTTAGCCGTTACTTGTATTTAATTAATTAACCATACTTTGTAAATCAAGCAATAAAAAGCACTGTATAAATTACGTCAGATGGGACAAAAAAAAGATGGGACAAAAAAAAAAAATCTAATCAAGCCAGATGAGAGAGAATGTGCCACTGGAGAATGTGCCACTGGAGAATGTGCCACTGGAGAATGTGCCACTGGGTACATACCTGCACCAATCCTGGCCTGTGCATCCTCACACCATGCAGCTCTCCCTGTTCCCGTTACTCCTTTCACCGGGGCTGCCGCAGCGCAACCTCTCCTCTGTGTCTAGGGAGGTGATGGTGGTGAGAGCAGAGAATAGGAGCTTTTTAAAAACGTTCTTAGTGGTAACCCCAAGCCACGCTCGGGGGTTACTGCAGGAATGCAGGGTGGATCTGGAGGGGGCCCAGTGCTGCCTGGGCCCCCTCAGCACATAATCCCTCCTCATCCTCATTAACCCCTATCCTCCTCCTTCCCCCCTTATCATTCTCTTCATTCCCCCATAACCTCCTCCTTATTTCCCCCGTCTCCAATCCCTATCCCATTCTCTCATTACTTGTTATTATGCTCCCATTAGCACCTGCTGATAATGCTGACGCTGCAGCACGTCTTCCGGTTGTGACCGTACAGGCATATGCTAATGACGCAAAGTGACGTCATTAGCATATGCCGGTACGTTCATAGCCGGAAGATGTGCTGTGGGGGTGAACATCATCAGCAGGAGCTCATTGGAGCATAATAACAAGTAAGGAGAGATAGGGATTAGAGAGGGGGGAAATAAGGAGGAGGTTAAGGGGGAAGGAAGAGAATGATAAGGGTTTATGGAGAATGAGGATGAATTGTGTGCTGAGAGGGCAGCACTGGGCCCCCTCCAGATCCGCCCTGCACTTCTGCAGTGTGGCTTGGGGTTACTGCTAAGGAGGTTTTTAAACAGCTCCTATTCTCTGCTCTCACCTGAAGGATGCTTGGTTCCGGTCTCGCTCTGTCATGTGTATAAGACGACCCCCCTACTTTAAAGGTCAAAAAAGGTTGTCTGATACACGGAAAAAAACGGTATATATATATATATATATATATATATATATATATATATATATATACTTTTTTACACTAAGTTATTATCATAAGTAGTTTTCTTGCCTACTAAGTTAAAACTGAGACTTTGTATAAATATGTTGTTTTTTTATAGATACATGTACTTAAAATGTAATATGTATATTTTACATATAATTTATTATTTTTTCGACTAATGTTTTAAACATCATGTTCCAAAATAGCTCTATATTAACAGAGCTCTATCCCACCAGCTCTTTGCTACCTTCATCTCCCCACTAATCTGTATGTATAGAGGGCATTTTTGCAGTCTTATAGACCTTAAAATTTATATCAAAGACACCTCTCTCTGTATTCACTAATCAGTAAGGTGACAATACTATTGATCAGCATCCAGAGTGGGTTATTGTAAATCATTGATTCCAAAATGTGTTCATTAAATACACTTACAGTTGAATAAAACTGAGAGTCACAGCAGACTACCCATTTTGCTTCATCTTTAAAAGATACAATACATTATGCTACTTTTGTCCTTATAAATAGTTTTTTGTAATCTAGTGGTTCTATGGGTCAACCAAGTGAAGTTCACAGAATACTGGTGTTCCACAGACCATAGTGGGATCCCTGTTATAGGTAGCTTCTTGAGTTGTAATTTAATTATCTTTAAAAATGCATATTTTCTGATGTCATTAGGAAACTCAATTAAATGTGTGTTTTGTATAAAAAGTACAAAGGTATATGATATAAAAATCAGAACCAATAAATGTTTTCAAACCTTATTTGTAGAGCTTTGAGTAGACAAACATAATGGAAAGTGTTGATGTGATTATTTTTGGTAATTGCTGAAATGTTTTTTTTATCCCATCAAGTTCAAGGAATAGAAACAAAAATATCTTGGATAGGGACACAGACAAAAAGTCGCTGTGGTATATATTTATTAAACATACACAAAATAGTCTGATTTGTGATAGACAGATAAACCACCATCAGGCTGACTTAGGGCCTCATTCTATTACCGGCCGCAGCCGCTGCGGGGCCGTAAGGACCGGCCGCAAGCTATTCGGTTATTCTATTCCCCTCAGGCTGGGGATTCCGGCAGGCTTGCGGCCGGCGCCTTGCTATCTCTTGCGGCCGATCGCGCCGGAGGAAAGCCTTTGATCTAACACGGCCGCAAGAAAAGCCCGGTTGCTATTCTATTGCTCCGGGAACCCTCTCTGCAAGGCTAAAACCGAGCCGCAGCTTACTTGCAGGAAAAAGGTCCCGCTAGCACCAATTAAGCACATTATAAAGCAAAAATAAAGGCATCCTGCACTCTGAGGAGACTATAAAGTGATTGTAGGTGTTAGCAAAAATAGCACAACATTCCCCTACACTCAAATCCGTAAAAAAAAATATTTTTTAATTTATGTCAAATATCCATGTAAAAAGTCCCGAGGGCTTGGAGCACCTCAGAACCGCCCACGCTGCGGCCGGAAAATAAACAGTTAATGTAAACTCGGATTTGGGCTGATGTGCAAGCTAGAGAGTGGGTTACTATTAATCCTCATGTCCCCCAATATGATCCCTAGCATTTACAGAGCTTTACAGTGCCGTCTTGAATATATATTTGCTTTTAAAGTTTTCTGAGCTTATGGCCGGTTGCAAGATATACGGCCGGCCGTAAGACGAGATCCATTGCAACCTTGCGGCCGTTTTACGGCCGATAATAGAATGAGGCCCTTAGTGCGTGGATTTTTTTTTTTGAGTCAATAAAGTTTATATGTCCTATAAATTGTGTTAATATTTTAAATATCTGGTTCATATTGTGTCCTCAAAATGAGAAACAATATTTTCTATTGCATAAGAAACTTTGCTTTCATCTTACTGATATATTCATTTTGTTTTGTTTGTTAATTACAGAGGCATCATTCTGTTTAAAGAAATATATAATTTTATTAAATACTATAATGTTAAAGTGACCCTTTTGTTTTATATATATATTTTATTATTATTATTGATATAATTTATTTGTAATGTGCCAACATATTCCGTAGTGCTAAACATGATTCAGTTGAAGGCGAAAATAATAGCAATATTAACATATTAGAATATTGCCCGTCAAAAAATGACGGGAATCAAATCTCCCGCTTAGGTGATTTTCGTGTGTCTAAACTCTGGAATTTGGACTTAAATAGAGGTGTAACTTCACTTGCAGACGTCCTGGGTGCTCCCTCTTGCTGTGGGTAAGCTTTTTATATGTTTGTTGTGTGTATTTATTGTGTTTTGAATGTTTTGCGGTTCGCGCGGGTTGGCCGTTAAAGTCGTAATTTTGCGAGGTCATAATGTTTTTTTTTTCTAAGTTCCCCGTCTCATATTTCTGTGTCGTAAGCCCGTTAATGTTGCGAGGTCCGCAGTTGCTGACATGGAGTGCCTTCGGCGCTCCATGCCAGCAACCGAGGCCCTTGCTTCGCGAGGGACACAGTTGCTGGCAAGGAGCGCCTTTGGCAAAGCGAGGTCCGCAGCGTTAGCAACAATTTTGGACAAGCCGCACTTATGACAACTATATATTTGATTGCAAAGGATGGAGAGCCCTGTCTTTTACCTTAGAATCCAAGCAAGATTGAAATCTCGCAGACTTACAATATATTTTTAAATATATAAGCTAATTAATTTTGTCCCTCTCTAAATATGGTATCAAATTTAAACATCAAATATTTCCAAAAAAACCCATAAGCTATGGATTGTTATGTACTGGAGCAATAACTTATCTTTCTGTTTGTCCTAATCAGAGCTGCCATGTTCCACAGCTGTGACCAAAAGCCCCACCCAAAGGGAATTAGTTTCACACTACCAGTGTCTCATACAGCAACCAAGCCAACTGTTACATACTGTGTGTTTGAGCAGCTTTACACTAGTGTGAAGTCCCTTCCTCTGTGATCATGGCTTTACATCACAATCTTTAGATTGTAAGTTTGGGAGTTTTCAATCTTGCATGATGCTTTGGGAAAACACTTTGGATACTGGATTCTGAGCTCAAAGAAAGGGCCCTCCATCCTTTGCAACATGTTAATAATGCTATTGTTTTTGCCTTGATAGTAACCCATGTATAGCGCTACAGAATATGTTGGCTTGTTACAAATAAACGATAATAAAAAGTTGGAAAATATGGCAGCTCTCATTAAGGAGAACCGGGGAAAAAAAGAGAGGCTCTGGAAGATACAAATCTGTTATTCAGGAGTTTCTTAGAAGTAAGTGAAGTGTAAATTTAACATAATTCTTACATTGAGGAGAATACAATTAAGTAGCCTGGTTAAAATATTAATATAAAACAATAACAATGCTTTAAGAGTAAGAAACCATATTTTGCCTGTTTTTTTTATTAGTACAATCTTCTTGAACAAGCTGTCTATGCGCATTCATTTATCGAGCCAAAAGAAACTGCACAAATCTGAAAAGCCAGCAAACAATTTGAACACCATTTAATGGAACAACAGAGGCAACAAGTTAATTGGACGACTTGCTCTTCTTGAAACATTTTGTTACTTTATTCTTTTTAAATTAAAGCAATCTTTCATCCTTTCTATGTTGTCTCATTGAAAAAGGCTTATTTAGGAATGTTCACCTAGTGATTGTGCACTGGGTTACTTAATTTTAAACCATTGTATTACCTTTTGTGTCTATAAAATAAATGAGGGTGGTAAGTATTTCTATGCGGAGGACACGCTTGAATACTAATCTATGAAATGTTGTTGTGATTCATCTTAAGGTTTCAATATATATTTGACAAGCAGTATTTATTTACGTTTTTTTCCAAGGATACTTTTTATGCAAACCATTCAAAGTTTGTTTTATTCAACGGAACAGGTTAATATGCTGCATATTGTTAAAGGAACAAAAACAGAGTAAAATGGAGAATAAAAAAGAAGGGGAAATTAAAAATGAAAGTAAACTATTTAACTATCATATGTATGATCTTTATTTTTTAAATGTATTTTTATTTGGTTTTATTTTATATTTGGTTTCATATTTGGTTGTATGCACTTTAATGAAACAATATTTAAACATATGCACTCTATAATTGACATTGATGAGTTTGTACATTATCCTGTATTATAAGCTAACCAAAATCCCTCCAATATATTCCAGTAATCCAGATTCTAAACCTTCTCAATTTATACTGGAAAGGTATTCACTAATATACGCTTTTCTTCGAGACCCGACAAAATTGTGCTGTCAAAAACGTGCCGACATAGCCGCAACCTGACAAATGCACACTTGACAAAAGATATGCTCTTTACCCTTCTGCGACTCAGTCTTCTCCATAATTAAAAAAAGAGTCTATACTACGCGTCTTTAACGGCTTGCATTTGACTGTGCTTTTTCGACAGCTCGCAATTGACGGTGCGCGATATTCGGAGTGCTTTTGTTTTACTTGTTATCTGGTACATTTTTTCCCAATATACAATAAATATCCAATATAAAATAGAATTTAGCCATTGAAATGCAACGTAGATACAATATCCTGTTTAAATAGAGTTACATTAAATGTTGACCGTGATGATCATACAATATTTTACAAATGTACATTTGTGATTGTATATTATTAACTAGCTGTGCTAATTCTCTGTAGCCACCAATAGGCTTCCAGGGGGTGAAGTGGTTCTGCCCAGTAGGCATTTATTTCCTTACCAGACTTGGTTAACCTTCAATTTACACTGCAGGGACAAATGTAGATAATCACTCTCATCAAGACAGCCTCCTGGACAGATCCTCTCCCACTCTCTGATCTCCTGATAGGTAGTAGAGAGAATTATATCCACTAAAGTGCAAATGTAATTTTAAAACATAAAGAGCCTCATTCAATTGAGCTTTCGGGAGATCCGGGCTTCGGAAATGTAGCTCGCAAGTCATTTTCTATTCAGTTGGCGTCTTTTTGTGGGCTCCGATCAAGATTCACTGCGATGGTTCACATTGCAAGTTAATGCCCCTCCAAGCCTTTGGTCTTTCATGGCCACAATTGTTGCGAATGATATTCGATATTCAATTGCTCCGATTCCCCCTCGCTAACAACCCCGTCAAGCCTACAAATGTCACAAATCAAACTACAAGTTACTGGTACCAAGGAGGACTCGCAAAGGTCTTAATGACATGTCTGGAGCACTTGAAAAAGCAAATAAAAAATCAATACTGTACTTTTATTAAAAGGGAAAGTGATGTTAGGTCTGAGAATTAATTGCACAATTGGCCCATAAAAATACTTAATTTCCATGTTATATCTATTACTGGTATCAATGTGTTAATACATATAATGGAACTCGCATGTAATAGAATATCATATTTACGGTTTTATCGATTTTGCATTATATCTGGAATGTGGGTCCGATCGTAACCCGTAGGACTTTGAAATCAAAACTTCATTTTCCATAGACCTAATTATGACAATCTGTTTCCATTGGCTGTTTCTATCGCAGGAATTACAGCCTTCATTTGCGGGTTTGAAGGCAATTGCGGGCTTGTTGAATTGTTGTAATTGAATATGGATCTTGCATCTTTAGCATTGATAACATTTACGGGCTTGAAACATCAAAAGAGGAGATAGGACAGAGTTAGTTTTTTTACAACGCAGTACTTTTGAGCATGTAACTCGCAATTGGAATGAGAGTAGCAAAAAGTAGGCCATTGAATCTCAGCAACATTTACAGGCTCCATTACGCTCTCACGTAATTGCGTTTGGCCAATTAAATAGGGGCCAGTGTCTGAAAAATAAAAACTTTAAACTGCAGCTTTCACTTTTCACAAACATTGAGCAGTAACTGGAAAACTATTCAAATTTCAATGCTTTTACATAGATATTTATTTATCTTTAAGAGTGACCTCTAAAATAAAATAATTTTAATTGTAAGCTACCCTTTAAAATCAGCAATGCAAGCAAACAGAATTACCTGGTGACAACATAACCTCCACACTAGCACCTATACCCAAATAACTCTCTACCATTATGGGTACCAAAGTAAAGCACAAGTCATCGTTACATTTTCTCAACCAACCAAAATGTGCTAAACCTCACTCTTAAGTAGGTTGTTGGGTATTAATCTATCTTGTATTTATACCTCATAGTATACTGTAAGACCAAAATCAACAAGATGCCCAGTAAGATTATGGAAGCACCATCTACACCAGAGGTGGGCAACTTGGTCCTATACCACCAACAGTCCAGGATTTCATATAAAAGATGTGGAACAATCAGAATGAAATTGATTAACTCAAGTGTGGCTGAAACAGAGAGAAACAGAATACAGAAAGAGATTCAAAATATTGGGCAGATGGCAGCCCTCAAAGGAATGAGTTGCCCACAACTATTCCACATATATCACTAAAATATTATAAAAATATTAATTATAATCAAATAGCAATATATCATATTATAAATAAATTAATCACAATTTCATTAATTGGTAAAAAAAAATTCACATAATAAAGGAATTGTCAAATAATTTATATTATGAAAAGCAGACAAAAATACATTTAGATTATAAAGCCCTCAGTTGATTAAAGAAATGCTGAAGATCAAACAAAAATCTACTTTGATGTAAGACTTTAAGATAGGTTTATAGATATATTTTACATTCTTTTTTAGCCTTTTAATTAATTTCACGATGAGTGACATTTTCGTGACTTATTTTAATTTACTTCAAGAAAATGTAAAATGTTAATTTAGGTTATGCAGTATTTGCTCATTTTGAGCAGCTGATAGAAAAAGATAAGTTTCATTTAGCTAATTTGTATAAAGGATGAGTAATAAAAATTCTTAATATTGGAATCAAAACAAAAGCTAAGGTAATACTTTTAGGAGGCTTCAGTGAGAATGATGTTAATTGCTATTTCAGTTCTGCATTAAGTAGTAGGAATCAAGGATTTTCTCATATGGAATTAGTGAAGGAAAATATTTGCATAGTCATTTGTTGAATTGTAAATTATAAATCATTGTTTCATGATTATTCAGGAAAGCACTGAATTCACCAAACAAAATAAAACAAGCAAATAATCAAAACGTAACAATTAATGCTATACACCAATATCAGTTTGAGAACATCCAGTAAGGTGAGTGTGATCAACCTCCTACATTTAATTTTCTATTTAATCATTTTTTACTGCATACAATCATATTCCAAAGAGCAATAGAATTATGGAACAACATAATTCCAAAATACTTCTGTTATAAGTATTATATCTTTTTCATGCATATCATGGTGTGGTTAGTTGTATTATATTACAACTATACACAGTATACTGTTTTATATGTATTATACCTGCTTGTATATATTATAACTGTATTATGCTGAATTTATACTACCATATTACTGTTTATAAAAAATAATACAATATCTATAAATACAGGACAGTAGGAAAAACAATGGTAAACTGTGTTAAAATGTGCAAATTCAAAACTTGTCATAAAAAAGTTCTTAGCTTTATTTTGACTTTGTACCCCAATATTGCACCTAAAGTTTATGAATATGGTCCCCAATACCACTAGTCAAATAAAATGTGACTATACTTTCAGAAATAACAACTGAATTTAGCCAATCTTTCTGTTGTATATATATATATATATATATATATATATATATATATATATATATATATATATATATATATATATATATATATATATATATATATACAGTATCCCACAAAAGTGAGTACATGCCTAATTGGGCCCAGTTTGGACTTTTCCACTTAGGGGGTGTACTCACTTTTATTTCCAACGGTTTAGACATTAATGGCTGTGTGTTGAGTTATTTTGAGGGGACAGCAAATTTACACTGTTATACAGGCTGTACACTTACTACTTCACATTGTAGCAGAGGGGCATTTCTTCAGTGTTGTCACATGAAAATATATAATAACATATTTACAAAAATGTGAGGGGTGTACTCACTTTTGTGAGATACTGTGTATATATATATATATATATATATATATATATATATATATATACACATATAATAGTTAACACACTGCAAATTGTCGTTACGCCGTTGAAGCACAGAAGTTTTCCAAGCTCGGAGCACTTAGACGATGAGCACCAAAGGTGCCCATCAGCTGCGAGCCTCCCGTAGTGAGGTCGCGCAGTTGAGGCATTGAAACTCAGAGCACTAAGGCGTTGCCGTTGACGCATTGAAAAACGCGGGACTTAGCCTCCAAGCAGTGAGGAAACGCAGGACTTAGGAAAAAAATAAGTGGTCGGAAAAATACGAAGTTACCGTATAAGCTGCGCAAATCAAAAACACGAAAAAAAATAAAATAAATAACTCACACACGGCACGGGTGGGGGGGACAGTCTGGGAGTGAGGTTGCACCTGAATTTAAGCCTAATTTGCTAAGTTTTGGCACTCGAAAATCGGTTAATCAAGAAAAAAAATGGCGGCTGGAAAAAATTAAAACAAGGCTACACGATCCCTAAACCCCGCAAAACACCACCAGGCGCGTACCACTTTTACCCAGGAACGTACAAGGTACAAAATAGACTATTACAAAGGACAGGAACTGCTCGCGAGCTGCGTAACACATAGACATTCGCCGCATGCAGCCTATTTATACTGCACACTTGGCACATTGCGGACACTTTCTCATCAGGGCAGCAACAGAACAACTGTACATTGTATGCTGCAGGAAAATCAAAAGAGATTGTTAGCTCTTCAGGATATTAATTGCTGTATATATTAATTAGAAATAGGTAAAGTATATTATTGTATTAAGTAATTAATTATTAATTATTATAAAAAAAATATATACAGTATAAAAAAATATGCTAAATAGCATATACTACCATTACTTTATGAATACATTAATGCTTTGCACTTCCTAATACATTTGTTCATTCAGAATTAATTATTAAAGTACATTAATTTAATAAGTATTAATTAGTAATGGAAAATAAAGATTTATACTCTCAACTGCACTAAAATAATGTTTGTTTTTACACTGCAGTTATATATATCTGGATTGCTGCTCATTGGCTGCCAGCGATAGGACTCTCAAAGCAGTTACATATAGAAATCACTTTATTATGCTCTGAGACCTGATTTTCTTTTCTAATTTACACTGCACTAAAACTAAAATTGTATATTAACACTGTACTTTTGTGTCTATGTGATGAACGCTGAACATGATCGTTGCAAAGCACAAAACTTGAAGGACATGAGGGGAGAGGCTTGCAATGAGCGCCGGGAGGTCCTCAGAGTAGCAAAAAAACAGCATTGCCATGGCTTCAAATTGTATTGCTCCATCATTTTTGACGGCAAGTCGCTAGTATATATAGTTATTGAATGAGTATCAGTGTAGCCAAATTCTATTTTTTTTATTTTTCCTCTAATAATATTTTCTTTAGTGGGTCCCCTAAAGGTATAGTCAATTGTATGTATTACAACCTACCATATATACTTGAGTATAAGCCGACTTTTTCAGCACATTTTTTTTATTCTGAAAAAGCCCGCCTGGGCTTATACTTAAGTGAAAAAAAAATCCTCCCCCTTATCATCCTCCTCCTCCCCCCTTATCATCCTCCCCCCTTATCATCTCCTCCTTCTCCCCTCCTTATCATCATCCTCCAACTTCTCCTCCTTCCCCCTCCTTATCATCATCATCCTCCTTCTCCTCCTTCCCCCTTCCTTATCATCATTTTCTTTCCCTCATAACCTCCTCCTTACTGTACCTGCTTCAATCCCTATCCCCCTCTCTCCTTACTTGCTACTATGCTCCGATGAGCTGATGCCGATCCTAAGTGGGAAGGATGAGCATGATAAGGGGGGAAGGAGGAGGATGATAAAGGGGGGAAGGAGGAGGATGATAAGGGAGGGAAGGAGGAGGATGACAATGGGGGGGAGGAGGCGGATGATCAGGGTGGAAGGACCCTCTTTTGTACCCTCGGCTTATACTCGAGTCAATACGTTTTCACAGTTTTTTGTGGTAAAATTAGGTGCCTCGGCTTTTAGTCGGGCCGGCTTATACTCGAGTATATACGGTACATGCATTTAACGACAACTATAGCTATATGTTATTTCATATTACTTCTCAATCCAAAGGAGCTTCCCAACAGTCAGACTGGATTAACGTTTTTGTAAATAAATTGATAAAACGATTAATGTACTTTAGGAATACCGCAATCATCGCTCTATAAATATAAATATATATATATACAGTTGTGCTCAAAAGTTTGCATACCCTTGACGAATTGGTAATATATGCACCATTTTTTTTCTCAATACATTTTTATTAGACATTAATGCATGATAAAATATACATATTGTACATGGCAAAAACAGAACATCAGGTACATCCAATTGACTTCACCAATTATTTATATAGGAAAAAGAGCCTGATTAGAACTCATTTCATACATTAATGGCAAAGATAACTATAATAACAAGTGTTTTTACCATGCATACTCCGGTGTCCAAAGGGATTTTTTTCTGGAAACTTTATGGGGAATATATTTTCAATTCATGTGCAAGAGCAATGAATATTGCTTCAAAGATCATGTGATAATTGAAAAAGGGGAAAAATGGGATGGAAAAAGGGTGAGGGAGGAGGAATAACAAAAATGGGGTGGGGGGGGAATACGTGTCAACTATATAACTATCCTGGGGCATCCCAAGCACCTGAACCATTCTATCCAAACAGTCTCCAACCAGGGGAGCCCGCACTCCAGTTATGTCCAGGATCCTGCCTACCCAACAATTTACCAAGCTTGTTGGAATTCAGTTTATGTCATAGACCTCAAACTGAGAGATGATTTCCGCCACAGTTTCCATATATCCGAAAACTGGGACATGCAGACCATCAGTGAGTCTCTCATTAATTGCAATGTAATTGATCTTATTAATTACTGCTTGTGTGCATAGCACCTTGGTCTTCCACTGTCTAGCTCTATGGCTTTTTGTCGAAAGCATTAGGTATTGTATCACGATCTGCTTCTTCTAGGGGGCTTGATATGAACCTAGTTCAAACCTACCCCAGCAGAATCGTGGAGTTCCTGTTCTCTGTGGCACAAAAGATGGCTTCTGAAGAGGGCAAGGCCTAAAAGGTACAGACAGAGATTACTGGACCCAGCTTACTTAGTGGCCCATGGCAAGACCACTCCCCAAGTCAGGATGCAACACACAGAAATAGTCTCACACCTTGTTTATGTGAAAACTATCTCTCAACCTTTATTGAATGATCAAAACAACATATTTATACTCTCCAATACCACACCCTTCTGTACATTTGTGTATGTGTGATGTCAGCCCATATGGCTTGCAACCTTGGGCTATCAAAGCTCTTGAAATTGAACAAACCTTTATGTTAAACTCAAGTGTTTGCTTAGGACTACTTGAAGTACATGCAATTGTCTTGACCCAAGGTCTGTATGTGTGAGTGTGCAATTATCTGCAGCTAACTTCTATGCAGAGCATTTCTACCAATTCCACATATGTTCTATATAAAATTTTCCCTCTTTTAATATATTATAACTAGGCTACATAATAACCATGTACAGGCAACATATAACCACACAATAACACATAATCCCCATGTAACAATGTCATGCTCCCTTGGACATATTCCTAAATTGCTGACAATATGAGTCCTTAAACAATTAAATGATGACATATTGCAACAACTTATTTTGTGAATTAGACAGAGAGCGACAAGGAGCACCCAATAATTCAATTTCATCATCCGTTTTAATTTTAAAGAGTAATATCAAAGAAGCCATAGCGATAATCTCTTCCCAGAATTTCTGTAAAATGTACCTATCTCCTGACATCCCCTGGCATTGGCCTTCCATTTATGTAGTCTCTCGGGTGTAAGATAGGTCCTGTGTAGCACCTTTAAAGATGTCTCTAGAATGCTATAATTATAGGAACCTTTAGATAGGTACCTCCAAGAAGAATACCAACTATTTCTCTCTCTTGTTTTCCCAAGATCCTGCTCCCAGGCCAACATGTATTTTGGCCTCCGTTCTGGGTCTTCCGTATTAAATGCATTGTACAGCAAACTCACCATTTTCTTTGATAGAGGGAGCAACTCACAATATTTGGCAAACCAATTCACCTTAGGGGCGACAAATCTCCTCCTCAGTGTATTTACATGATGAAACAATCTGTGAAAGTTAAATTGTTCTTTGAGGGGCAGCTGAAGTCTATATAATAATTCTGTAGCACCAGGTTACCATCCCTGTACCAAGCCCCCATTCTTAAAAAAGCCCTGTTTTTTCCACCAGAATAGGGAAGTTAAGGAGAGGGGTGGATTCAGCTCTGGATGGGGAGTCTGCACAGTCAATGTGGACGGTGCGGCCGAAAGATCATGGTTACAAGTCGAGCAATTCTAGATAGATAGTGTTAATTTATTGCAGGGATTATCAATCTTACTTAGAAGTAGGTGAGGCTTGGGTAACCAAATCACGTTCTCCCATGCGTGAGGATGCATTACATTATTCTCTACAAACACCCATAATGGTTTGTGTTGGGTTGAGTGGGCCATAGGTATCCAAGCTAGTTGAACCGCTGTGAAGTATAGTTTTAGATTTGGGCATGAGAAACTCCCTTTCAGTCTATGCTTACACATTTCTCGCTTAGCAATTCTGGGGTGCTTATTTCCTATATAAATTTGAATATCTGTTTCTGGCTGAATTCCAGGTGTTTTGTCTGCACCAGAATGGATAATGTGCAGAATAAATAAAGTAAGCGAGGTAGAGTATTCATTTTAACCACGTTAATGCAAGCTAACCAGGAGATTTTTCCCTTTGACCATGAGTTCAAATCTTTGTAAATTTCTTGAAATAATAGGGGGTAGTTTGCATTATAAATGCTTGAAATGTATTTTGTGATAATTATTTACAGGTATCTAATGTTTGATTTTGGCCAAGAAAAAACAAATTTACCCAAGGGTTCCGACTTATCTACATTTAGTTTTAGTCCTGAAACAACACTAAAGCTTTCTAGAATTCCGAGAAGATTTGGATTTGAATTAATCGGATCTGTTAGTGAGCAAAGTATGTTATCCGCATTTCAAATGGTGATGACCCACATCCACACCTTTGATGTCTACACTGGACCTTATTGTCTGTGCCAATAGTTCGATTGCCAAAGCAAACAACAGGGGGAGAAGGGGAAACCCTGCCTAGTACCCTTTTCAATATTCATGGATGGGAGAGCACCCTCTGGAAGCCGCAGCCAGGCCTTGGGTTCATAAGATTGCAAAAGATTCAGGAACTGTTCCGGAAACCACATTTCCTGAGCACTGCCCATAGATAAGCCCACTTCACTGGATCAAACGCCTTCTCTATGTCAAGAGATAAAAGGCATACAGGGATTTGGAGTTTTTAGAGCGGTGCAGTATATTTAAGATCCTCCGTACGTTGTCAGCGGCTTGTCTGTTCAGGATGAACCCCACCTGGTCTTTGTAAATTAGCCTTGAGAGGCAAGTGTTAACTCTATTTGTCATAATTTGCGCTAGTATCTTAATATCTCCATTAAGTAGAGAGTAGTTCCATATGTTTAATGGGTCCTTACCCTCCTTGGGAAAGAAAATAAGGTTTGCTTAGTTTAGTTTGGGCGGAACTGGAAGGCCTTTAAGTTTGTTATTAAATAAATTCTTATAATCCTAGGGAGTTTGTTCCCTTGTAGTGTTTTCCACTTACTTGAATAGAAGTAACGTCTGGGTTTATTTACAATTTGGCCAACAAGTTTATTGAGTGATATTCTTTAATTATAACAACGACGAGATTAAAAAATATAGAGATTAAAAACAACTAAAATCATTGAAAAGAAAATACTCCTCTGAGAAATGTGATATAATTCACTTATGAGTAATCTATAGAGATATAAACTTTCTCTTTAATCATAGAAGAGGATTATAATATTCCACTAAGGTAACTCAGTTCCAGAGTCTCACAGGGTCTGTTAAACAAATATTATTTCACCTTCCAAATCAGGATATTGTGCAGACTTTGTTATATGTGAGTAATAGGAAATAATATGGTAAGTGAATGAAGGCACTATCTTGGATGTAGATAAGAGACCAAACAAGTTATTCCACTATGTAAGAGCTTGCTGTAGGAGACTTAATCATTGGAATATCTCCTATCTATAATCTGTGTTATACTTAGTTTCTTAGGACTTCTTAGACCCACAATGTGGTCTGAGTCCTATATCTTTAAAGACAACAATTCCTTGCTTTATGGAGTGCTCCCTATTCCGGGGAGATATGTCCTAGTTTGTTCCCTTTATAAGGTAAAATTATACATCAGATTGAACTTCGTATGTTTAATAACTTGTACTTGCTTATTTTTGCATCTGGTGGCCTCTATAGTATTCCTTGGTTATTCTGAGAGAACCATATTGAGCTATAATGGAGTTACCTAACTAGTGCCATGCTTCTTATTCAGAACGCTAATACTGCATGGCTTCACTTCCTAGTACAGCGTGGACGGCGTCATGCGTAATGACGCACGTATGCGTGTAAACGCCTCTGCCTGACGCGTTTCAACGTGCTATGACGTCTTTCTCAAAGGGGGAGCAAGACGTCATAGCACGTTGAAACGCGTCAGGCAGAGGCGTTTACACGCATACGTGCGTCATTACGCATGACGCCGTCCACGCTGTACTAGGAAGTGAAGCCATGCAGTATTAGCGTTCTGAATAAGAAGCATGGCACTAGTTAGGTAACTCCATTATAGCTCAATATGGTTCTCTCAGAATAACCAAGGAATACTATAGAGGCCACCAGATGCAAAAATAAGCAAGTACAAGTTATTAAACATACGAAGTTCAATCTGATGTATAATTTTACCTTATAAAGGGAACAAACTAGGACATATCTCCCCGGAATAGGGAGCACTCCATAAAGCAAGGAATTGTTGTCTTTAAAGATATAGGACTCAGACCACATTGTGGGTCTAAGAAGTCCTAAGAAACTAAGTATAACACAGATTATAGATAGGAGATATTCCAATGATTAAGTCTCCTACAGCAAGCTCTTATATAGTGGAATAACTTGTTTGGTCTCTTATCTACATCCAAGATAGTGCCTTCATTCACTTACCATATTATTTCCTATTACTCACATATAACAAAGTCTGCACAATATCCTGATTTGGAAGGTGAAATAATATTTGTTTAACAGACCCTGTGAGACTCTGGAACTGAGTTACCTTAGTGGAATATTATAGTCCTCTTTTATGATTAAAGAGAAAGTTTATATCTCTATAGATTACTCATAAGTGAATTATATCACATTTCTCAGAGGAGTATTTTCTTTTCAATGATTTTAGTTGTTTTTAATCTCTATATTTTTTAATCTCGTCGTTGTTATAATTAAAGAATATCACTCAATAAACTTGTTGGCCAAATTATAAATAAACCCAGACGTTACTTCTGTTATTAAATAAACCCTTTAAATGTGGTGCTATGAGCTCTGCATAGTTTTTGTGATACAAGTTTGAGAGTCCATCTGGCCCAGGTGCCTTCCCCCCTTCATATCTCCAATAGTCTCTAAGATCTCTGCGTCTGTGATAGGAGCATTAATGAGGTCAATTTCTTGAGGTAATATGGTGGGTAGATCACAGGCACTTAGAAAGGAAGCAATTTGACCATTTTGGGCAAGTTGAGGGAAGGAATAAAGTTGTTGGAAAAGTCCACAAAAACTTTTTGAATTAAGGTTGGGCTGGAAGTAGTATTACCTGAGGGTTGTCTGATCTTAATAAAAATGAGATTGATTTGACTTACTCTTCAATTTCTTTGCCAGCATAGTATGTGGTTTATTAGCTTTTGAAAAATAAAGATGATTAGTCCATCTCATGGCTCTCTCCGTCTTATCTGAAAGGATTAAGTCAAGCTCTAATCTAGTCAAGTCAATCTTTTGTCTTAGGACATCTGAGTGAGATTTCTGATTCTCTGACTCCAGATCTGTGAGTTGATTTTGTAATAACTTTTCTCTGTCTTTTTGAGCTTTTTTATGTACCGTGGCTAACTTAATACAAGCTCCTCTCACAAATGCTTTATGGGCTACCCAGACCCAGCCTGGATCCGAATCCGTCTGTGAGTTTGTCGAGAAATACATCTATCTCTCTCGCTATTTGTTCTTTAAAGTGTAGAGTCGACAGTAGCATGTCATTTAGGAGCCAGGAATAGGGTGTTCTAAAGGCCGCCTCCAAGTTCAGGCTACAGCTAACAAAGAAGTGGTCCGACCATGAGGACTGATGGATCCCCGACTTAACCACAGAATCTGAAAATGCAAAGTCAATAATGACAGTGTCAGTTCTAGAGTAAGTTTTATAAACTGCCTCTCCAAGATTTTTCAGAGTCTCTTTCCCCCTCAAAATCAGATTGTGAGTCTTGAGATAAATATTGTCTTGGGGTAGAGCTGGGAGTTTGCCTAGGGAAGTGGTCTGTGAAGCTTTTTGAAAGCTAGGCTCTTTTTGGCTTCCCCATGATTCTCTCAATAAGATGATTGAGCTTACAGGACAAGGTATCTTTATAATGCTGATTCTGACTCCCAGATGCTGTAAAGGATCAAGACCACTCAGCCATACCTTGTTACAGATGAAAGCTCATAGAGAAGCTCTATAGAATTCTGACAAGGGCTCAAGGTTTTACTCCTACCTACATATTCATAAAGTCCAGGATGTGTCTTATTGGAGGGAACTTAGGCCTATCCAGGGAAAGCAGTTATAGTTGTATGATTCACAATGGCTAAAGCTTTGGCTGTGCCACTTTGTGGTGCAAGAAGGTCTAAGATGGCGACCTCTGACTACCCTTCAGGCCTCAATAATTGAAACCTATATAGGACTTTGCTGCATGCCTCTTGGACCCAGCAATATATGCCTACAGGCTAATGATAATGTCTGACAACTGCAGTGGCTTCTTGGGGAGTGAGGCCCTAGCAGGGAGTTTATTAGTTTGTAACAGTCAGATGCTTGGACTAGTGCAACGAGGAAACCGAAAATTGCCGCCACTCATTTGGCGGGAAACCACGTTGAGAATCAACAAAGTGTGACCCCCGCTTCTTGCCTATCATTGACTGCCGTTAGTGGGGGTAAGATATTGGGCCCTTCAGGGGATCACCCACTTTGTCACACCCAAGGTTGCCCACCTGCCTGGTTGAGACCCCCTGACTGACCTCGACCTTCGCTGAAGCCTCCGACACGTGCAAGATGATGGCGGCCATTGCGAGGATCTCCCACTCTCTAGACCCCCGCCTCTGCCGACTCCACTGCTCCGCTGGATTGCACGCACCCTTTTTACTGTGGTAGGGAAACACAGATGAGGGCCACAGAGCGAGGTATGTGTCACACTTCGCTTTTCCTGACTCAGACCATATGCAGGCTTTCACAGTGAGTCACTCCCTGGGTCGCTATCCTGCCTTGCAATATTGTGTGGCACCTATAGAGAGGGATTCTCTGGGTCAAATGGCTATTCACCTCAGGAGACCATCCAGATGCTCTGCCTGTGTGGGGAGTCACAGGGGGCCGATGTCACTGGAGGCCAGATGGAGTAGGCCTCAGCCGCGTGTAGGTGGAAAGTTGCTTAAATTGGCGATTAAGGTGTCTGTTTGCTCCACCTCACCTCCCAAGTTAAGATAACTAGTTTTGGTGGGCTTTTCCACAAAATTGGGGAATATAAACCAGTTTTATGACTTGTTTGCTGCGGAGCTTAGATGTTGGACACGTCCCCCATATGTACCATTTTTAAAGAAAACATGAGTGAGCAGGCTAAAAACATTTCTTTTATTTCTTCTGGGATTCATATTCAACTGTAGGTCATAAGAGAATGGCACTATCATAAAACAAAGCAAAGAAAAAATGAAATGATCCTGTTCAAAAGTTTGCATACACTTAGTTCTTAATACTGTGTATTGCACCCTTTAGCATCAAAGACAGCATGTAGTGTTTTGTAATTGTTGCCTACGAGGCCCCTAATTCTTGCAGGTGGTTCAGCTGCCCATTCATCTTGTCAAAATGCCTCCAGGTCATGCATAGTCTTGCATGAACCGCACGTTTGAGATCTCCCCAGAGTGGCTCGATGATATTAAGGTCAGGAGATTGTGATGGCAACTCCACAATCATGACCTTTTTCTGCTGTAACCACTGGAGGGTCAACTTGGCCTTGTGCTTAGGGTCATTGTCATGCTGGAAAGTCCAAGTGGGTCCTATGCGCAACCTTCGTGCAGAAGAATGCAAATTGTCTGTCAGTATTTTCTGATAACATGCGGCATTCATCTTGCCATCGATTTTCACAAGATTCCCTGTGCCTATAGAGCTCACACACCCCCAAAACATATTCCTTTCGCTATAGGCCTTGTTGACCTCTCTCCAAACATCGAGCTTATGGCTGTGACCATAAAGCTCTATTTTGGTCTTGTGACTCCAAATTACAGTGTGCAAGAAGCTGTGAGGCATGTCAAGGTGTTGTCAGGCATATTGTAACCAGGCTTTTTTGTGGCATTGGCGCATAAAAGGCTTCTTTCTGGCAACTCGTCCATGCAGCAAATTTTTGTCCAAGTATCGTGGTATTGTGCTCCTTGAAATAAGCAAAACAAACCGTCTTTTTACAGAGCAGCCTGTATTTCTCCTGAGGTTACCTGTGGGGTTTTCTTTGTATTCCAAACAATTATTCTGGCAGTTGTGGCTGAAATCTTTTCTTGGTCTACCTAACCTTGGCTTGGCATCAAGAGATCCCCTAATTTTTCACTTCTTAATAAGTGATTGAACAGTACAGGCATGTTCAAGGCTTTGGATATCTTTTAATATCATTTTCCATCTTTATGAAGTTCCATTACCTTGTTACGCAGGCATTTTGACAGTTCTTTTCTGCTCCCCATGGCTCAGTGACTAACCTGCTCAGTGAGAGCTAACAAACTCAATGACTATTTTTACACAGACACTAATTGCAATTTAAAAAGCCACAGGTGTGGGAAATTAACCTTTAATTGCCATTTTAACCTGTGTGTGTCACCTTGTGTGTCTGTTACAAGGCCAAAAAATTCAAGGGTATGTAATCTTTTGATTAGGGCTATTTGGGTGATTTCTGTTATCATTATGATTTAAAAAGGAGCCAAACAACTATGCCATAAGAAATGGCTTCATATGGTCACTATTCTTCAATAAAATACTTTTTTTTTGCTGGATCAGTTATATTTTCAAAATAAATGCCCCAATTTTTCTAGGGTATGCAAACTTTTGAGCACAACTTTGTTTATATATATATATATATATATATATATATATATATATATATATATATATATATATATATATATATATACAGTATGTGTGTGTGTAAGAAAATGGAAATATACTTCATTTTTTATTTTCCAGAACTTCCCATAGAAGTTCAGTGATCTGGAGATTGGGGAGTCTGTTGATGGCATTGACCTTTTTTTCATAATTCCTTTTTCCAACCATGACGTAAAATGTGCTTTTATTACACCAGGCAATCACATATTTTGCCTGTTTTTTTATACTTTTTCCACATATCTGTAGAAGTAGATTTGCAATTTGTTTGCCAAGATAATAAAATGAGCGGCATAATTCTATATCTGATTGCATTACCCCACTCTGTAATTTAAGCTATAAACCTCTACGTCGTGTCCTTATACAATCTGCTATTCAATGTACAAGTCAGAAAGTCTACCAAGCCAACTCTGATTTGTACAACATCACATTAGTGCATTTGTTCAGCTCTGAATATTCTAATTTATGGAAATTTGTATCTTACGACCTTCAGCCAATTTATAGACCTTCAGCCAATTTATAAGCCGACCATTCAGGATTCCATCTTCTTTGTAATTTCAAAACTCTGATTTAACCTGCGCTCTGGAGCTACCTAATGTTCGCTGGAAATGTGAACATATGATGTCCAACCTGCCCATCTTCCCCTCAATAATAACCTTAAATAATTTGTAAAATTAGTGAGGCATGCCCATCTCTTCCTGATGCCAAGTTGGCTAGATAAATTCTGGCCTAATTTACTCTCTAGTAATTTAATTTCTGCAAATAGCTTTACAGATTTCCACAGCTGCCCGCGTGACAATTGCAACCTAATGAATTCTAAGGAATAATAATTTAGCATAAACTGATAGAAAAGGTTCAGTGACAAAAACAGAATTACATTGGTTGTTATTAATAGCTTTATCTATATATATACTGTATTTGCAATATTATTTCATGTTAATTGTATCAATGTGGATTAATTATGTAAAAAATTATAACTTATTTCCCCTTAGATAAAAAAATACCAAAGTTCTTACTCATACTTTCCATCTATGGTGATATGACTTACCAGGATCCATTATTGTTTTTGACTATGTAAGCTAAAAAGACTGAAGTCACTTTAAGGAAGATTATGTGAATTTGTAATGCATGAACATCACAGTGTAAAGATCACATGTATGAATCTTGACTTTTATATAAAAGAGCCTTCAATATGTCTGGACCCCTCCTACACTTTTGCTCTCATCTTCAAGTATACTGTAAACTTCCTACTTCAATGTTCTCAGGACATAGACATTTCCTCTCTCTAATTACCTCCTCTCCGACCTACATGACGGCCCTCCTCTCTGTAGTTGTGGCCCTACTCTCTCTTTCAGACTCCCCTTTGGTTTTTAGAGCTTCAAGTGATCTTTAAAGAATTGCTTTTGACGTTTAGTCCTCACACCTTAAACTTACAGTTATCAGCCGATCTGCTGGTTCATTCTTCCCCATGACACAAAGGTACCGTCTACAATATTAATGGTTGCTCATCTTTCATACTCCTTCTGTTTCACTTAAGCTCTCAGAGGCAAGAGTCTATATTCCTTTTGTATGCACATGTCTTTTTATGCTTTTATGTGTCAAACACCATTTGTTTGCAGTGTATTTTTCCTGTTGTATATGGCGCTGCATAAAATATTTGTGCTTATTAAACAAAAGATAATGTCGAAGAGTGGTAAAGAGGGACTAAGAGTTGAATACCTTTAGCATAAATGTACTATTTAATGTCAGGTGATGATGTGTTCACCAGCAAGAGCAAATAACATTAAATAAAAGGATCAATTAACAAGGAGACATTTCTTGGGAAAGAAACATGTAAATGCCCACTAGCAAGCAGCATAAACATTATTCTCCCACATAGTGACTTCCATTCTTAAAATAATTTCATGAGTAGTCTCAAAACTTCTGATTTCAGTTAGATTGTCTAACAGCCTTATGAAGCTCCTCCACCGTGCCAATTCACGTTTCACAGAAATGTTGTTGAGGCTGGACTAGAGAGATAACATCTGTTTTTTTTAACTTAATATTGAGGAATAGTCAACCCTCCCAGGCAGTATCAAAGTAAACTAAAAATGTGAAGTACTGGTATATTAAATGAAAATGCAATTAAATGAAGTAATCTCACAATACAACTGATCATAGGAATCCATGTCCAAATGCTTCCTCTCATCTTATTACTAGCAACTTGCCCGTCAAAAAGGACGGCAATAAAATTTGAAGCCTGGCAATGCTCTTTGCCTTACAATACAATGTTCTGCCCCCTCTGAGCACATTTGGTGCTCATCCCGAGCCCCGCGCTGAGCACCTTTGGCACTCATCTCGTGGCTCGCAATGAGCACCTTTGGCGCTCATTGCGAGCCTCTCCTCCCATCTCTTTCACTGCTCATTACAGGCCTCAGCAACTTGCAACTTTTGTGCTTGGGAATGCCATGTGTCTTTTTCCAGCATCTCCCCCTGTCCCTTCCCTATGTCTTTCTCCTCTGTGTCTCTGCTGAATCTTTGCGTGGCCGTTTTTTTTTTTTTCAAAGTCCTGTGTGCCTGGCGTTGTTAGTGTAAGCGTTACTGTCGTTGCCATCATGTATTTTCTAAGTCCTGCGTGTCTGGCCTCGCTGAGACTCGTTTTCATCTTGTTTCGAAATTTTGGATTTTTTTCGGTCTCAATTTTTTAAATTCATTAAAAAGGACAATATATGCCTCAAATTAATTTGTAACTTCACTCACAGGCTCCCTGGCTCTGTGCTGTGTGTGTAAGTGAATTTGAGGCATATTTGTGTGTTTTCGCGGTCTTTTCAAGTTTAGTGGCTCGGCCGTATTTTTTTTTCAGTCGTATTTTTTGCAAGCGCGTGCCTCAACTGCTCTCCTTGCTTTGCGAGGCTCACAGTTGCAGCCCTATGGGCCACAAACGACTCGCCTTGATACGCAAGGCTCGCAAGCGTGATGACAAATCGCAGTTTGACTATTATAAATTATATGTGACTAATAACGTTTATTTGTAACGTGCCAACATATTCCATAGCGCTATACATGGGTTAAGATCAAGGCAAAAACAATAGCAATATTAACTAATAATTAATCCAACGTCCATAGGGCTTTCCCCAAAGCCCCTTGCAAGATTGAAAACTTGCAAACTTACTTATAATTTTAACGTGGAGAATACAACAGTCTATTGTAAGCTTTCTGATAGTTTTAAATAGATTTGAGGAGCTCCTGCCCAAGGAGCATAGGAAAGCAGACAAAGTTCAGTTTACATTTTCAAAAATTTTTTTAATTCTTGTTTAAACAAATTCATAATTATGATCTTTATTACTTAAAAGTCATAATTGTTGGGCAACTATAGGAGACCTTTAAATGTTCTTTAAAATAACTACGTGGGGGATCGTAGTGAGGGTTCTGGGGGGAGGTGTGGGATTTCTTGGGGATCCTGGGAGGAGAGATGGGAAATCTGAATGAGGGACCTGGGGGGGGGGATCAGAATGGGGACCTGGGAGGGAGAAAGGGTAGGGAAAGATCAGAATAGGGGTCCTGAGGGGGGGGGGGTTAGAATAGGGGACCTAATTATGTTAAAAATACTGAGATAATCAGACCGCCAGGGAGGTTAAGTTATAATTAGGCCGTATCTCTAGAAATGAATATGCGAGAATTGAATAATCGCTTGTTTACTTTAGCCCTTACACTTTAAGGATGAATAAATATTAAGCCAGGCACCTTTCATCCCGGAGCACTAGTAGAGAAAAGGAAAGAGAGATGTGAATCCCTGTACTAAATGTAGTTTGAGATCAAAAGATCACATTAAATTCGAGCTTCGCAACTCGATCGCAGACAGCCGAATGTCTGCAGGTTTGTTGCGGGCTTCCATTGTTCTCCGTTTGCGAGGCTATTCAATTGCTCAAGCTCCAAAGTTGTGGGCCCGAAGCTACAACAGTAAACCATGCACTGGTTTGGAGCAGTTGAGGGCAGGAACATGATCAATTAAGCAAGATCGTAACCTCCCATTTGAAATCAGCCAATAGGAAATGAGACAGAATTACAGCAGTAAAACATGGAGGTTACTCAATTAGGTTCGGGGGGTCCGATATGCAATCAGACTCGCAAAGCATCATAATAAAGAATTGTTAAATATAATGCCAATACTGTTCTAGTCCATATGGGTGGCCTGATATGTATTAACTCATTGATTCCCGAGATTAATTTAACCCCTAAATGAAACATCAAAAATAAATGTATTTTCCTGTCGATTTGCGGGCTTGAGACTATGGTGCAATTAATTCTAATGTCTGTCATCTCTTTCCCCATTATTTATAGTGCATGATTGATCTTTTTTTTTGTATTTACAGTGCTACAAATTGGTGTTTAACCCCTTTGCAGTCCTTTCTAGCACATGTAGGATTTCCTCCATTTGCCGTTTATGAGTGTGGATATGTTTGCGAGCTTGGGGAAATTGAGCAATTGAATAGCGATTTCTGATTTTAGCCTTGCGAAAGTGAAAGATAATTCGTAACCCAATCCGAGCCCAGAAAATAATGCCAATTCAATAGCAAAATAGCTTGCGACCTCACTTACGGGCTACTGGATCTCAAAATTGCTTAATTGAATGTGGCTCTTACTGTCTGGTTCTGTCTCCAGGGTTGGCGCCGAGGCAATCTCAGTCCGCACCATTCAAAGCATTTTGATGTAGTGAGAGAATTAGGGAGGATATATTCTCCTTACCACAAGGTGATGCTGTTAGGGGACATCAGCCAGTTTTCTCAGATTTTTAGTAATGAGGGGGAGGTTTCAGATATTAATCTTTCATTAATCATGATAAAATAGGTTTTGTTGATGATTTCTTGCAAGGTTAGACATGTGTCTTACCATTTCCTAGCGATGTGTCCTTTGGAATCAAACATTAGAAATGTAAATAATTTATTTTGGGAGTTGGAGAGAAAAGGGTTGTGAGAGCCTAAAGGGCATAATCCAATGGAAGGAAGGATTGGAATGTGGAATAGATTGGAGGCATTCATTTGAAGAACCTGCCTGGGTATATTTATGATGTGCGGAAAACAGTAGGAACAAAAACTGTTGTTAAAATATCCATTTTGTGTAGGAGCTTTATATCCCATTTAATAAATAGCTCAACTAAAGTTTATTTATATTATGTTTTAACTCTGCTCGACTCTGATTATCCTATCTTATTCACATTTAAATATGTGGATAAATGTGAACATTCATAGTTACAGTTTAACATAAATAACACAATATTATTTGCATCATTATCAAAACTCAACATTATACAACATTGAATTTAATAATGACTAAAGGTATGAGCAATATGTTCCATACAGTGTCTTGCAAAAGTATTCACCCCCTTGACTTTTTACCTATTTTGTTACATTACAGCCTTAAGTTCAATGTTTTGTTAATCTGAATTTTACGTGATGATCAGAACACAATAGTCTAAGTTGGTGAAGTGAAATAAGAAAAATATATACATAAAACTATTTTTTAGAAATAGAAAACAGAAAATTGTCATGTGCGTATTGTGACCAGGATGGCCGTGTAGAGCTGTGCTTTCTTGAGTTAGAAACGGATACCTTCTGGTGAGGCAGCAAACAGGTTTATTATGAAATAACAAAAACAAACAGGATCAGTAACTCT
Organism: Discoglossus pictus; assembly: GCA_027410445.1. NCBI lineage: Eukaryota > Metazoa > Chordata > Amphibia > Anura > Alytidae > Discoglossus > Discoglossus pictus. The sequence continues at coordinate 455,319,286 of CM050164.1, forward strand.
GCTTAAATAACAAAAATAAACATCTACATATACGGACTGACTGTGACACAGGAACGCCCTGACTATACCTGTGCAGCTTACCTGCAACAGGGACAAAAAGACTACACCCCGGTGTCTTCAGGACGGAGCTCCCACTCCGTTGTACTCGGGAAGGAGTAATTTCGTAGGAATAGCGCCACCTAGTGGCAAGGACAAAGACAGTCTTTTAATAATTATAATTTGCCACCTTGTGGCCAGGTTACAAATAGTCTCTGGTTATTGAAAGATTGCCACCTTGTGGTCAGGATACAAATAGTCTCCGACTATTGCTATATTGCCACCTTGTGGCCAGGATACAAACAGTCTCTTGTATATCGTTAGTCTTTTCCACGTTTTTACATCAGTAGCTGCGGATGAAGCATTGGGCCCGCCCGTCTCTCCCGTATGCTTCACCCCAGGGACCCTTTGATATAGCAGTATTAAATTATTGCATATGTTCCGGTCAAACACTCAGCAACTTCCCTGGGGCATAATCAGTCTGTTACCTTCAAACAGGGCCTCTGTCAGTTCCACAATCAGCAACTTCCCTGAGGCATAATCAGTCTGGTACCTTTCAGCTCCAAGAAACCGCAGGATCTCACTCACCACATTGCTTCTCCAAACGATTCACCTTGGTCATCCCCGCAGCAATTCAGGCAGCTGTCAGTCTTCTCAACTAGCTGTACTTTACAGGCTCCTTCCAGCTTGTCTCCTAGGCAAGGCCCCAGCTTCTGGCTTCAGCTTCCAAACTACTCAGGACAGAGCCTAATCAGCAGCACACCCCTCCCCTTCACTGGGGCTTCCTTGGGTTTTTATAGTGAAGCACTGGACCAGGTGAATTTAAGTGTTTTAACTCCCTGAGAGTTGGATACAATAAGCAGTTCAGCCTATGGCTTACATAATAGCCCTCAATAATCTGTCCCCGGCTTCTTATCTTCTCACAGTATGTATTCACCCCCTTTGTTATGAAGCCCATAAAAATCTCTGGTGCAACCAATTACCTTCAGAAGTCACATAATTAGTGAAATTATGTCCACCTGTGTGCAATCTAAGTGTCACATGATCTGCCATTACATATTTACCTTTTTTGAAAGGCCCCAGAGGCTGCAACACCTAAACAAGAGGCACCACTAACCAAACACTGCCTTGAAGACCAAGAAACTCTCCAAATAAGTAAGGGACAATGTTGTTGAGAAGTACAAGTCAGGATTAGGTTATAAAATAATATCCAAATCTTTGATGATGCCCAGGAGCACCATCAAATCTATCATAACCAAATGGAAAGAACATGGCACAACAGCAAACCTGCCAAGAGACGGACGCCCACCAAAACTCACAGACCGGGCAAGGAGGGCATTAATCAGAGGGGCAGCACAGAGACCTAAGGTAACCCTGGATGAACTGCAGAGTTCCACAGCAGAGACTGGAGTATCTGTACATAGGTCGACAATAAGCGGTACGCTCCATAGAGTTGGGCTTTATGGCAGAGTGGCCAGAAGAAAGCCAATTCTTTCAGCAAAAAACAAAATGTCACATTTTGAGTTTGCGAAAAGGCATGTGGGAGACTCCTAAAATGTATGGAGGAAGGTGCTCTGGTCTGATGAGACTAAAATTGAACTTTTCGGCCATCAAAGAAAACGCTATGTCTGGCGCAATCCCAACACATCACAACACCCAAGGAACAGCACCGCAACAGTGAAACATGGTGGTGGCAGCATCATGCTGTGGGATGTTTTTCAGCAGCCGGGACTGGGAAACTGGTCAGAGTTGAGGGAAAGATGGATGGGGCTAAATATAGGGATATTCTTGAACAAAACCTGTACCACTCTGTGCGTGATTTGAGGCTAGGGCACAGGTTCACCTTTCAGCAGGACAATGACCCCAAACACACTGCTAAAGCAACAATTGAGTGGTTTAAGGGGAAACATGTAAATGTGTTGGAATGGCCTAGTCAAAGCCCAGACCTCAAACCAATAGAAAATCTGTGGTCAGACATAAAGATTGCTGTTCACAAGCGTAAACCATCCAACTTGAAGGAGCTGGAGCAATTTTGCAATGAGGAATGGGCAAAAATCCCAGTGGTAAGATGTGGCAAGCACATAGTGACTTGGAGCTGTGATTGCCGCAAAAGGTGGCTCTACAAAGTATTGGGGGGGGGGGGGTGAAGAGTTATGCACATTGACTTTCTCTGTTATTTTGTCCTATTTGTTGTTTGCTTCTTCAAAGTTGTGGGTGTGTTCTGTAAATTAAATGATGCAAATCCTTAAACAATCCATGTTAATTCCAGGTTGTGAGACAACAAAACACGAAAAATGCCAAGGGGGGTGAATACTTTTGCAATGCACTGTATATTACTAATGAGTTATAGAGAAAACTGCAATTAGCCCAAAGAGCATTTGCAATTACATTAGTAAAACTACATATTCCAAGGGCCATGACCACTCCCGTTGGGAACAAAGTATATTGCTGGCAAACTTCCCAGCATAAAAATGTGTTTGCTTCTTTCATATCAATTTGAATGAGCTTCGGTAAAATAATGCAGATTTCATGAAGAGTGTCGGACAGAATATTTATACAATTGTATTCTCACTGTGCATTAATAGAAGATTTGTATATTAAAGGACTACTGTGGTCCATTAATTCCTACCTAGTCTTTTAAATACCTAAACTTATTAATAGAAAAATGTTTTTAGAAAGTAAAAAAACAAAACAGTCTTTGTGTTTTTCACATGCATATTCAGTTATTATTTAAGGTAGGCTTTTACTAGACTGCACCTTGTAGCATCTGAGTGTTTGTTTGTAATTTAATGAAATTTGCATCAGTGCTAATAAGAGCAATGGTAGTTGTAGCTACTGCATTTCCATTATACAGACAGAAGCTTCCTCTAGGCATTCAAAGTCTCCTTTCAGCTTAAGAAGTATATCACTAAAAAACTAAAATGGTAGATTCCATGGCAGCTTAATTACATGTAAAAGTAATATATTAGAGGGTGTATTATTTGCTAATTATGTTCTTTAAACATTTTGCTTATTTTTAAGTGGAGTTCTTCAAATAGAGATATGTTAAATGTGGACCTTTAATCAACTGAGAAAGAAAATGTCATCTCACGAGCATATGATCTGTAGCATCCATCACCAAGACAGTTCAGATCTTGTGCTAATAAGAGGAAGCAATAGCCTTAACATAAGTTCTTCTTCTTTAAAGCCTTGTATGACTGTCTGCTGTTTGATAAATTTACATCATGACCATAGCAATAGCTACAAGATGACCACTGTAGGATAATTACACGTGTTAATTCCTACTCACTGCCTTAGCTGAAGGAGATGAGTTCAAAAGTCTTCCAGGGCATTTTAAGATTCTGTGTGAACACGACTGCATAATAGATACAGCGTAAATACATTTTTAGTGATATCGTCCCTTTATTTGACAGCAAGGTAATATATTTTTATTCTTTTTTTCTTTGTCGCTCTTCAGTATCATTATCTAACTACATTGTAGGAGCATATATCAAATATTTATTTTGAAAAATGTTGCAGTTCAAATATGAGAAAAACAGCAGGCACGGAATAAGGAAAATGTGTTTCTCAAGATGTCAAACTGTCATGTCAAGATCTTGTAATTTGCCTAATGCTTACTGTTGCTAAGGAGACAATTGTACCAAATCTCTGCAAGTACACATATTTCATTGATAATTGCTAATGGGAACAAGTGCTATCATGCACTTTACACCCGTCTGATGTGTAAGTCTACCCTAATTGGATGTGCCAAGATTGAAGAAAGAGTAATCTATGTATTTTTATTTAAGACAAGGCACAAACAGATGAAGTGTGTTAAGGGCTTCAATTGTAAAATCCTAGCTAAATTGATGTAAACTGTTGTTCATCCACACAAACTATGCATTTTACTTAATCCAAGCTTTTATAGATGCTGTCAGATAAGACATAGCGCAATTTCAATTCTTATCTTTTATAAACAATGAACCATGCAAAATATTTCTTAGACTAAAGACAAGTGTTATTATGATAAAATAAACAGCAGCACATAATCTAATGAGGTGTCATAAAATACATTTATTTTCAGTTCAAACTTTGATATTTTAAATTATATGATATATGTATTACAAGGTGTATTACATATTTAGATTGTATGTAATAAATAGAAAGAATTAGATATAAATATTCAATAAACATTTATTAATAGCAAAAATGTACATCATATTTTATTAATGTTTTTGTTGCACCTCTACCGCTGCAGAAGCTGATGGCTCTCTACAAATAAAATATTATTATTATCATTAGTTTCATGACTGATTTTGGGGTGCTCCTGAACCCCACATGCAACAGTGTTATTTGGGACCCTAACACATGTGATTGCTAATATCAAAGGCTATCAAAATGGACATTAAACTTGCCATAAGGACTGTGACATGTTGTTTTTATGTGCAATATTTAAAGGATATTGTATGTTTTACTGCTAATGTGATATTTGGTCACCAGTAGCATACAAAATGATACCCATAGCATGTAGCTATTTGGGAAGCCATTAAAGTTTCAGGCAGCCTGCTGTCTGCACTAAGGGTACATGTGCCTGACTTTCCTGCTTCTCCATGAATGTCCTGATCTGAATTGCTGGGTGCTGAGACGAAATAGCCTGGAGATTGCTCCTGTAAGCTAAAGACAGGAGAATTAGGGGTGTACTGAGCCTCTCGTCTCTGGGTTGTGAGAATTAGTTTGTAATGTAATAACAAATTCTGAAGTTATATCAATATAGTGATATAATATTAACTTTATTACTAATTTTATTACTATACTATAATACATAAAAAAACCTATATATTCTCTGAAAGAACAAACCCTAAATATTTCTAAAATAGCCATCAACATTGAAAAACTATGCATGGGTATTTTTTAAAAAAAAATTATTTTAACAAATATAAAAAAATGTTTATAATTTTTAGATTTTTTTAGCAAACTATCTCACTCATGGTTGGTACAACACTTTTGAAAACAATTGTAAGACCTTGATATTTTTGGACTCTTTAATCATATTTTTTATTGATCTTGCAGAGTCCCCATAAACTGCCTCACTGGTATCCCTTCCTACCTCTTTCTTCCTTTACTCCTCTGTCCACCCTTCCAATGAATACATTGATTAATTAATATTTGAGCTCCTTTTATGTGAGAATTTAACACTTGCTTATCCATTATTCTAGCATATTTTCACTTTTAGGAGCAAACAATGGGGATTACTTTTTTATCATATTTGTCATCAACTACTATATAATCCCCTCACTTAGAAACCCACAGTGGTCACCCATCATGGCTGGATCCCATCTACCTTGGCATCTCTCATCCATGGTTTAGATTTCCTTTCAAGCTATAAGCACTTGCTCAATTAAACACAGTATGACATAAAACATGGGTATATATAGTGGTAAGTAAAATAAATAAAGATTTTTTATTTTTATTTGTAGATCATATAGATATATTTATAAAATTTGTTTGCCATTCTTTTGTGTCAAAAAAAAAAAACATGCAAAAAAGGATTGAATAGTTCTGATCTACATGGTATTTTCAGACATATTTCCTCTATTTTCATGTATCAAAAGGAAGTGCAACAAAATGTTTAATATGTTCACAGAATGTTTAACTGTGCTTTATAAACTTTTTTCAGTGAATACTAGTTTCATTTTGATAGTTACTATAAGTCTTCGTGAAGTACACATTTGCTCAGTTTGAGTTTTTGTAGTACCATGTACACCGTGATATCTAATTTTATCATTTCTAAGCGAGGGGATTATATAGAAGTTGAAGATGACATATAATGGACATTAACATCAATGCAAAAGAAGTTGAAAGGGATTTGAAATACTATCAAAAACCTAATGTGCATCAACACTAAAGTACATGGGAGCTGGAGAGAATTTCAGTTAACATCAAGCAATTAATGACTATTAGCACCACTATATAAGAGTGCTGAAGAGGTTTTGAACTAGCATCAAACACCTAATGGATATGAGCAGCACATTCATACAATATAAAAACAGGCTTGCTTCTAATCTATTTACACACTCTAAAAACTTGCTTTCAGGGAAGTTATTAACTATACTCTTATAGTCTTCAACTTAGATAACCTATAAAGATCCACTGTCTGGTTTCATCATAGTAGTTCATGTCCAGGGGTGTAGGAGTCAGATCAATTCTGGGAGGGATACAGCTCTATGTATACACCATTCGTAAAATAGTTTATATATACATACAGTATCTCACAAAAGTGACTACACCACTCACATTTGTGTAAATATTTTATTATATCTTTTCATGTGACAACACTTCAGAAATGACACTCTGCTACAATGTAAAGTAGTAAGTGTACAGCCTGTATAACAGTGTAAATTTGCTGTCCCCTCAAAATAACTCAACACTAAATTATGTTCTTATAGGTAAAAAAAGGATTATACTTTTTTTATTTGGAATTGATGACACTTATTGATTAATTAATGTATATTATTAATTAATAATTAGTAATCATTACAAAAAAAGGTTTTATTGAACAATAGATTGACGACTATGCTTTTATGTTTTGCATCAATGCCAATATATGTGTGTTGCTGCTGATTGCCTGATAGGGATGAAGCTAAATATTACAAATGATTTCAATCTTATTTGACAGTTTCATCGTCTCTGCAGAGTGACGTTTGCAGCCTTTGAACCCCATAAAGATCACCTTGACATATATATAATTTAATTATGTAGTTAGAGAACAAAAAAGGCTTTAATTTTGTATTTTTTCTTACATGGTTAACAGTTATTGATTTATTAACGTAAAATATTATTTTAATTAATTATTACAAAAAAAAATGAGAATGCAATAAAAGTAATAACAGTTTTTAAAATACCCTTAGATATGTGCCTTACTGCTCATTCATGTACATTTCTTTTGGAACTATTAATTAATAATATATTAAAAAAAAGATGGAGTTATAACACTTAAAAAAAAAGATGTACATTTTACAAAGCACTTAAATATATGGACTGCTTATAATTGCCTGACAGGGTTAGGACCTTTAAAGCACTTCAATATTTTAAGCACTTCCGTACGTTAGGACATGTGCTACATTTAAAATGTTGTAATGATTTCAGTTATATATATATATATATATTGATGATTATGCAGTTACGTTTTACAGCTATGAAAATTAAACATAATAGTTTAATTCAATCATGAATTAATGGAATACAATGATTACAAATTATTTTCATGTTTTTTCACAGATTACTCATCTCTGCACCTGTCCGAAGACAGAGAGTGAATTCTCAAGAATTTTTACACAAACAACAGCAATTTCACAGGTAAATGATTTCATCATGCCCTTATAGTTTTGGATTGATGACACTTAATGATTAATTCATGAAATTATCTTTATTTAGGGACTCATTCATTTGCGATTTGCAAAATTGAATAGGGCTCTATATAGCGACATAACATATTGTTTTTACAAACATTTTAGTTAATGAACATCTATCCAAAACTAAAGTTTAAAAAAAAAATAAAGATATGCTATGTGCTTTTATAGTGCCCTATTGCTTTGAACAACTTGCAAATGAGTGAGGTCTTTAGTATTGAATGTTTCATTACGATAACAGCGACAACAAAAAATATCAATATATCTATGCTTACCTAAATTAATTTCATCATTAAGAAAATTGCACATTATTTTAAGCCACATCTATCCTTTGCTAATAGCTGTTTCTGTTTTCCTTTCTTTACAACAACATAATTAACTTTATAGGTTTACCATTGATCTCAGTTATTCATTAATTCAGTAACGTATATTAATTTAGTAATGATTCATATCAATGTATACATGTGCAGTGCTTTGCTTTTTAATGTATGCGAATAAAACACACAAAAAAAGGTTTAATTTATTTCAGAGATTTTTTTTTTTACATTTTTGCATTTTGCATTATTTAATTAATGCTATTTACCGTTGGATTGAGAGCAGCTACAAACAATATGTACAGAACAATAAAGCATTACATCTTACACCTGTATTTACAATTACAGATTACAATGGCGGATAATGGAGAAGACACCATTAAACGCAAAAGAAGAATAGCAAGGGAAAGGAAGCAAAGGTGGAGAGATGCACAGTCCCCCGACTATTTATTTGTAAATGGTCTACGGCGACAACAAAAATGAGATACGCATAAAATGATACCACAAATCTATACCGTCAGTCCAAGAGACATTGAACGTTTCAGTTTAAGATAGCTTCTTTTACATGCTCTAGGTGCATGCTCTCGGTGCACAAAGTTTTGAACATTTACGCACAGTGAATGACATAAGTTAGGAGACTTTCCTCTTATCTCTAAGACATCAAAACATCATAGCAGATTATACAGAATGGGAGAGGTGTCTGGAAGAAGCAGCACTACGTCAAATGCCAACGCAAATGAGAGAACATTTTGCGTTCATTTGCATCTTTTGCAATGTACCTGATGCATTTACTTTGTGGGAAACATTTAAATTAAATATGTCGGAAGACTTCTTGGAAAGTTACAATGAGCCAATAGCACTGTTAAAAACTTTAATGGAAATTCAAGAAATATTTCTATATTTTTAAATCGTGCAAGTTTTAATTTGCCTGATCCAGGACTTATAAATGACATCAACTTTGATGATTATGACACTAAGCTTAAAAAAAAAAAAACAGAAGGAAAACTGGCAACTTTAAATACTTTACAATTGCAAGCATTTAATGCCATCACAAATGCTACAGATGATGAAATGGTCAAAGAACGTTATTTCTATCTAGATGGCCCTGGTGGATCAGGAAAAACGTATCTGTACCATTGTTTGATGAGTTACATTCGAGCAAAGGGTCACATAGCAGTGCCATTTGCAATAACTGGAATTGCAGCACTTTTGTTAGAAGGTGGTAGAACTGTTCATAGTGGATTTAAACTGCCCGTTCCTATTTTAGAAACATCAGTGTCAGATATTCGACTGAATTCTTTACAAGCCAAAACATTTAAAAAAAGTAAATTCATTATCATAGACGAGGCAACAATGATGTCATGTCATGCCTTGCAATGTATTGATATATTATTAAAAGAAGTGATATTTTGTCATTTGGTGGAAAGATGATGTTGTTAGGAGGAGATTTTAGGCAAACATTACCTTTTGTGCCACATGGAAATAGAATTGATATTATTGAAACATTTATCAAGACAAGTAAACTGTGGAAAATATTTACACACCTCAAATTAGAATTAAATATGAGATCTGAAGGCCAAAACAAATTCAATGATTGGCTCATTGAAATTGGAAAAGGAAAACATCCACAAATACATGATTTACCCAATGATACCATTGAAATTCCATCAAAAATGGTTTGCAAGGAGTCACTCATATGGGCAATCTTTCTAAACACTCTGAATAACGACGATTACTCAGACATTGCAAACAAAGTGATATTAACATCAAAAAATATAGATGCCTTGAATCTAAATAACGACATTTTAAAATTCATCAACGCACCACAAAAGAATTATTACAGTGGAGATTCAGTTCTGGCTGACGATAAAGACAGTGAATCTAATTTTAGTATAAAATGTATTCATTCTTTAACCCCATCTGGAATGCCACCACATGTTTTGCAACTGAAAAAAGGGGTAATTGTCATGCTATTAAGAAATATGAATCTAAAAAAAGGACTTTGTAATGGGACCAGATTAATTGTGCACGATTTAAAAGATCATTTTATACATGCAGAAATTATGACTGGGACACAAAAAGGTGAACAAGTTTTTATACCAAGAATTGATTTGGCTGAGAGTGGTTTTCCTTTTGTCCTTCAAAGGAGACAATTTCCAGTTATCTTGGCATTTGCCATGACCATCAATAAATCCCAAGGTCAAACTTTTAAGTCTGTGTGTATTTTCTTACAACAACCTGTTTTTGCACATGGACAACTCTATATTGCTTTTTCAAGGTGCACAAATCCAGATTAGATTAAAGTTTCAAATGAAGACAACCCAAGTCAGGGTGGTCTACTACACAATGGATAACTAGTTTTAAATAAATTCAGGTTAAATGTTATTATCTTACGTTAATGTTTGCATTGTTAGCATTGTATTTCACAAGGTTTGAAAAGTTAATTTATTGAATGTTAGTAAGATTTATGTTGTTTGCAGCATAAACATTTGTTAACAAAATTAAATGTTTAATTAAATAGACAGGATTAATCCAGGAAGTAATCCGATCGCCATTTAATGAGGTCAGAAAGGAATATTTTTGTTTCCCCTTTTGAGACAATTGGCTAAGTTGCAATGTTTTTTTTTTTACTGTTTGCCTTCCTGTGGATTCAATACATATGTGTTTTAACAGGAGTTTAAATACAAGTTGTATCTTAATAAGCATTCTGTCATGGTTGAAGAGACTCATTTAGACAAAGTTCAATCGATTTGATGTTAGTATTGTAAAAAAAAATCATTACACGCTGTTTACAATATAAGTTGCATATTAGAAAAATTTATATAATGGTTCACAATACGTATTCTGAGAAATTTGATGGATTGTTATATTATCACTCTATAAATAGTTACATAGTTACATAGTAATTAAGGTGGAAAAAAGCCTTTCAGTCCATCAAGTTCAACCTTTTAAGATCTCCTTTGATCTGCAATATGCAGATTAAATATTAATTAATTAGTTGCTAATTAATTATTAATCAATTATTTAATCATTTATTTTTTATTTTATTTTTAATTATTAATTAATCCAGAGAAAGGCAAACAGAAAATAAAAACCCAAGTGAGACTTAGCCAATCATCTCAAAGAAAAAAAAAAAATTCCTTTCTGACCCCAGATACTGTCGATCTGATTTCTCCCTGGATCAATACTAATTATCCAGGATAACCCTGAATTCCCTTTTTAATTAGAAATAAATCCAGTCCCCTTTTAAAGTTATCTATCGAATCCGCTGTCACCACCTCCTTTGGTAGAGAATTCCACAGATTAACCACCCTTACTGTGAAGAACCCTTTTCTTTCTTTAAGGTGGAATCTTTTTACTTCTAACCTCAAGGGATGTCCTCTTGTCAGTTGAAAAACTCTTGGCACAAAAAGCTGCCTTGACAATCCTTTATACTGACCCTGGATTTATTTATATAAGGTAATCAAATCTCCGCTTAGATGCCTTTTTTCTAGAGAAAATAAGTTTAATTTGGTTAGTCTTTCTTCATAGCTTAGCCCCTCCATTCCCCTTATTAGTTTTGTTGCCCTCTGTACCCTTTCCAGCTCTAAAATGTCCTTTTTATGAAGTGGTGCCCAAAATATTCCATATTCCAAATGAGGGCGTACTAGAGATTTGTATAGTGGCAGAATTATATTTGCTTCCCTTGCTTCTATACCCTTCTTAATACATGCTAATATTGTATTTGTCTTTGCAGCTGCTGCTTGGCTTTGAGCACTGTTACCTAGGTGGTTGTCCACAAGCACTCCCAAATCCCTTTCAATATCTGATACACCTAGATTTGCTCCATTAAGATTATAAATTGCATGGCTATTTTTCCTTCCCAGATGCATAACTTTACATTTATTTGTATTAAATCTCATCTACCATTTAGATGCCCATTCCTCAATTTTATGTAAATCCCTTTGGAGGGAAAGCACATCATTATCTGATTTAATTACCTTGCACAACTTCGTGTCATCAGCGAAAATGGAGACACCACACTTCAATCCCACCTCTAAGTCATTAATAAATACGTTAAAAAGGAGAGGACCTAATACTGAACCCTCAGGAACCCCACTTACCACATTAGTCCAATCGGAGTATGTTCCATTTACAACAACCCTTTACTTCCTGTCTTTTAGCCAGCTCTCAATCCATGAGCAGATATTTAGTGCAATTCCTGTATCTCTTAGTTTGCACAATAGTCTCCCATGTGGCACTGTATCAAAAGCCTTTGCAAAATCCAAAAAGACTACATCCACTTAGTTGCCTTGATACAGGTTCCTACTAACCTCCTCATAGAAACTAATTAGAGTTGTTTGACATGACCTATCCCTCATAAATCCATGTTGACTCCTACTCCTAATCCTGTTCAAATAGACATATTATTGTATATTATCCCTTATTAACCCTTCTAAAAGCTTCCCCACTACAGAAGTGAGGCTCACTGGTCTATAATTCCCCGGATTTGCTTTTGCTCCCTTTTTAAATATAAGTATTACATCTGCTTTTCTCCAGTCATCTGGTAGAGACCCTGTATTGAGTGAATCTTGAAAAATTAAATATAATGGTTTGGCTATTACAGAACCCAGTTCCCTCAGTACCTGTGGATGTATTCCATCAGGACCCAGGGCTTTATTAAAATTTATTTTTTCCAACCTCTTTTGGATTACTTCCTGTGTTAACCAATTATTTGGCAAAGGTAGTGTAGCCCCATAATGTTGCAGTGTCCCAACTACTGGTACCTCCCTTGTGTATACTGAAGAAAATAATCTTTTTAACTCATCTGCCTTTTCCTGTTCACTAATTTTCAGATGGCCTGTGTCACATTGTAATGTTCCTATAGCTTCCTTCCTCACCTTCCTCCCATTTATATATTTAAAAAATATTTTAGGGTTAGTCTTACTCTCTTTTGCAATTAATTTTTCATTTTCTATTTTAGCCAGTCTAATAGCGCTTTTGCAAGCCTTGTTAATTTCCTTGTACTCCCGTAAAGCAGTCTTTGTCCCCTCTTGTTTGTATAATTTAAATGCCTGTTTTTTTACTTTTTATCTTGATTAGTGATGTCGCGAACATCAAATTTTCGGTTTGCGAACCGTGGATGCAAATTCCATCAAATGTTCGCGAACGGACGAACATCGGCAAACCGCCATAGACTTTAATTGCCAGGCGAATTTCAAAACCCACAGGGACTCTTTCTGGCCAAAATAGTGATGGGAAAGTTGTTTCAAGGGGACTAACACCTGGACTGTAGCATGCCGGAGGGGGATCCATGGCAAAACTCCCACGGAAAATTAAATAGTTGATGCAGAGTCTGGTTTCAAGTCATAAAGGGCATAAATCACCTAACATTCCTAAATTGTTTGGAATAACATGCTTTAAAACATCAGGTATGATGTTGTATCGATCAGGTAGTGTAAGGGTTACTCCCGCTTCACAGTAACAGACCAATATCCCCGTTTAATGCACCGCAAACAGTCCCTTTGCACAACTGCAACCTCCCCATTTGCACAAGGTTGTATACCAAGCTAGCCATGTCCCGTTCCTTGTCCTCACTGATGTCATTGAAGGTCTCTTCCTCCACCCAGCCACCAAGGGTCCCCGAAAGGTGACAACAAGCCCCCTGGGACACCTGCTGTGTTTGGTCTTCCACCTCCTCAAAGCCACCTTCCTCCTCTGACTCCTCTTCTTCAGACTCCTCTCTCTGCGTTGCCTCTGTCTGCGTTATTATAAGGTGTGTACTGTTAAGTAGTACTATTCCTATCGGTTTAATCCCTGTTACGTCCACTATTAGGGGACGTGTATATGGCATGGATTTTTGGAACAGGGAGATGGAAAAAGATGCTTGGTCGGACCTCCTACTTCGAATTTGGGGCACTGCACCGGCCTGTGTGTATTTAGAGAACCACACTTTAAGGCCCTTAACCTGGGACAAGGTGGCTTGGCTATCAGAATTGCCTCAGAGCCTTAAAAACTTGTCAAACCCCCTAATCAGACACTTACTATCATACTGGAAATGGGCCAAGAAACACACAGGTTTGTTCCCTGGATCCACCCAAATGACCCCAATTCTTGACCACCCTCAGGCCCCGAAACACATGAGCACAACATCACAACACTGGTGGAGGTCAAGGAAACTAGATAGACTGGGAGACTGGTAAGTAAAGGGCCAGATGCTCACCTATGAGGAACTGAGGGACAAGCATGAGCTACCGCTGTCAGAACAATACAATTACTGTAGGCTGAGGCATTTCACACACTCCCTGACCCAGAAACAGGGGACACCGGTCTTAAATAGGTTCTCCAAAATTTGTAAAGATAAACTTCTATCAAGGGGGATCATTGGGTCGCTTTACAAATATAAAGCATTTGTTACTGGTTGAAGCAACACTGGGGGAAGGACCGGAGTGGGGGAGCCCTGGAGACCCTTCAGAAGCAACCGGCGGCAAAATAATCCCAGGAAAGGAGAGGTCGCTTACTGAAGCCTGCCCTAGGGTAACCCAAGGGTGATTGTCCAGGTTAGATATTGTAAGTAATAAGCTAATACTGCTGGAGGGATGATAGCCAATAGGACTTTGGTGTTTCCTGCAGATATACTCTTTACTATTGTCTGTTTTACCATGTTTTAGGTATTACTTAAATTGCAATCACAGTAAAAAATAAGAAAAATTATTAACCTAAAAAGTAAAAATAAGAAGGAATAGCCAGCTAACTTTCACAAAATGTCTTTATTGTAAATATGTATTTTTGCACAACTGTTGATTGATGTTAGTTTGCCAGGCAGAAAGTGCCCTAAAACATTGCATCTTGAACCCTAGTTGGTGGCGCAAGTCATCCGGCATTCAGGGATAAAATACAGCAGCGTGTGGACCATTATTAGCTCAAGACAGCTCATCTATTAGGCCTTTTTTGATCAAATGTATCGCCCACTGTCAGTCCCTTCGGGATCCATCCCTCATTCATCTTAATAAAGGTGAGGTAATCTAGACTTTTTTGACCTAGGCGACTTCTCTTATCAGTGACAAAACCTCCTGCTGCACTGAAGGTCCTTTCTGACAGGACACTTGAAGCGGGGCAGGACAGAAGTTCTATGACAAATTGGGATAGCTCAGGCCACAGGGCAAGCGTGCACACCCAGTAGTCAAGGGGTTCATTGCTCCTCATAGTGTCGATATCTGTAGTTATGGCGAGGTAGTCTGTTACCTGTCGGTCGAGTCGTTCTCTGAGGGTGGACCCCGAAGGGCTGTGGCGATGCGTAGGACTTAAAAAGCTCTGCATGTCCTCCATCAACAACACGTCTGTAAAGCGTCCTCTCCCTTCCGGCGTGGTCGTGGGAGGAGGAGGATTATGTTCACCTCTTCCGCTGTTAGATTGCCGTTGTGCTGTGACATCACCCTTAAACGCTGTGTAAAGCATACTTTTTAATTTATTTTGGAAGTGCTGCATTCTTTCCGACTTGTGGTAATTCGGTAACATTTCAGGCACTTTCTGCTTATACCGGGGGTCTAGTAGCGTGGACACCCAGTACAGGTCATTCTCCTTCATCCTTTTTATACGAGGGTCCCTCAACAGGCCCGACAGCATGAAAGACCCCATTTGCACAAGGTTGGATGCCGAGCTAGTCATGTCCCGTTCCTCGTCCTCAGTGATTTCACTGAAGGTATGTTCTTCCCCCCAGCCACGTACACAAAATACATGATCACCAATGCAGAAATGTCAAGAAGTAAAGTAACAATGTGTTAAATTCATTGGTATACAATATAGATTGAAAAAAACTCATGTGACAAGACTACAGCAATATCATAATTGCACCTATACGTATTAACAGAAAAATTAAAGGAGTGACACATACCATTAGTCGGGTCTTCTTCTCAGGTTATTCACGTTCAGTAAGTTGACCAACGAGTAGAAACAAATCTGCAGCCACATAGGGTTTGCACCTGGGGTTGAAAGAAAACAAGCAAATCAATCAGACCATTCAAGAACAAAACCATACTTAAAAAACTATATAGTCCCCAAACATACCTTAGAAGACCAAGTGGAACCATATAGGCCTCAAACATACCTTAGAAGACCAAGTGTGACCATAGGCCCCAAACATACCTTAGAAGACCAAGTGGAACTATATAGGCCCCAAACATACCTTAGAAGACCAAGTGTGACCATATAGGCCTCAAACATTCCTTAGAAGACCAAGTGTGACCATAGGCCCCAAACATACATTAGAAGACCAAGTGGAACTATATAGGCCCCAAACATACCTTAGAAAACCAAGTATGACCATATAGGCCTCAAACATACCTTAGAAGACCAAGTGTGACCATAGGCCCCAAACATACATTAGAAGACCAAGTGGAACTATATAGGCCCCAAACATACCTTAGAAGACCAAGTGTGACCATAGGCCCCAAACATACCTTAGAAGACCAATCAGCACTGTATAGGCCCAAACCAGTGGATCTTGGGATTCAAGAAAACAACAACATTTAACTTCTGTTTAGACAACACAATAATCAATGTCAAACAAACACATTGAATTAGCATATGGATAACCATATGAGCAGTAACGCCACGCCAAGGCTTCAACAATTGTTACTGACCATTCACACACCTTTCATATCTCCTTATTGACCATTCACACACCTTTCATATCTCCTTACTGACCATTCACACACCTTTCATATCTCCTTCCATATGCACACCCACACACCATTCATACTTTACTTACCACTAGTTATTTTTTGTAGTTCGGTGGTGCCATTTCTGAGAACTTTACGTACCCTTGAAGGTGCCTCCTTCAAACCAATGCATTCAACCGCTCCAGGGCCATGGTGCTTCTTAAATACCTTTTTATCCTCTTCAATGTGGAGAAGCATCTTTCTGATTCTGCAGTCGTCTTCGATGTTGTAAGGAGGATTCCTTATAGCTTCACTGTCTCTGTGAAATCATTATGCACATTAAATTGATGGTAAAGTTGGTGCAGAGCAACAGCACTCGTACAGACATGAAATTCTGGCTTACCGTACACAAGTGACAGCTACCCTTGGAAGTGCCTCCAATTCCTTCAAACCAATGCATTCAACCGCTCCAGGGCCATGGTGCTTCTTAAATATCTTTTTATCCTCTTCAATGTGGAGAAGCATCTTTCTGATTCTTTAGTAGTCTTCGGTGTTGTAAGTAGGATTCCTTATAGCTTCACTGTCTCTGTGAAATCATTATGCAGATTAAATTGATGGTAAAGTTGGTGCAGAGCAACAGCACTCGTACAGACATGAAATTCTGGCTTCTCGTACAGAAGTGACAGCTACCCTTGGAAGTGCCTCCAATTCCTTCAAACCACGCCAAGGCTTCAACAATTGTTACTGACCATGCACACACCTTTCATAGCTCCTTCCATATGCACACCCACACACCGTTCATACTTTACTTACCACTAGTTATGTTTGGTAGTGAGGTGGTGCTGCTTAACGCAGTTTCTCTTTGCACACCCTGGGGGTATGCATTCTTCTTTGCTTCAATCACTTGTATTTAAATTTTGCACAGTGATCTTTCAAAGAACAAAACTTCTCAATGGTCTTTTCATTGAAGTCTGGGATCTCGGAAATCAGTTGCTTTTCCATTGAGAGCATCGCCAATGCATTCAACCGCTCCCGGGACATGGTGCTTCTTAAAAAGGTTTTGATCCTCTTCAATGTGGAGAAGCATCTTTCTGATTCTGCAGTGGTCATCGGTGTTGTAATCAGGATTCTTAATAATTTCACTGTCTCTGTGAAATCATTCTGCGGATTAAATTGATGTAAAAGTTTGTGCAGAGCAACTGCACTTGTACAAGCATGAAAATCTGTCTTCCCATACAGAAGTGACAGCTCAGTGCGTAATTGTTCCTTCTTCAGTATTGGATATGCTTGCACGGTGTCTTCCAGAGCTTGGGTTGGAAAGCAAGTGTCATGGGTTTTATACAAGTCACTTTGAACAAGTTTGGCACTGACTAGGTGATTTGAAAATGAAAAACGTTCTTTTGCATGAACCACCACTATGTCACATACCTCTCTTGAAAGTTGTCTCAAGGATGAGATCTCCGCACTCCGTCTGTTGACTGTTACATCGCTCGGCAAACTTGCTTCTATCTCTTCAACAGAATTACGGATTTTCTGGATGCTGGCAACAAAGTCTTCTGTAACTTTTTTGATATAAACAGTATCCGTGTCTCGCTTCTGAAGCTGACCATAGAGGATGTCAACATGTGGCATTATTAAATGAAATAATTTAAGGAAGTAAAGGAACTCCCTGTCTTCCAGCATTCCAATGAAACCTGCGGCTTCACATATAGATGTTGATTTAAAGTTTAGACATGCTTCAATTGTCTGGAAACACTCAAGTAGCGCATCTCTGTTCTCGTAGATCACGTTCACGGTCCTAACGTTGAAGTTCCATCGTGTCGGTGCACCTCTTGGAAGTCTTCTACCAACTACCTCATCCAGAACTCCAGTCCTTTTTGGAGAGCGTGAAAAAAAAGATGGTATGCCGCCTATGTTGGGAAAAAAAACTCGAACTCTTCCAATCCTTGAAACTGCTTTCTCCATTATTAGGGTCAGTTGGTGAGCATAGCAATGGACGTAGTGTGCGTTCGGGTACACGTCTTTTATTTTTCTTTGAACTCCTCCTTGATCTCCACGCATCACACTGGCACCATCGTAGCTTTGAGCTATGAGTTTCTTCTTGTCTTCTGGCTCTGGGAGAACAGTATTCAGTGTTTCCAGCACAACAGCAGCAATCGAGTCTGCATCCGTTGATTTCATTTCCGTGAAGCCATCAAATCTTTCCACCACTTGATGCTTCTTGTCAATGTAGCGATAGACTACAAAGCACTGTGTCCTAGCGGAAATATCGGTTGTTTCATCCGCTTGGATTGCCACAAACTGGGCTTCCTTAAGCTCTTGGTGAATCACTTCCTTAATTACTTCATGCATGCAGTCCAGTAGCTCATTCGGCACGGTTTTGGACGTTCCCTTAAACACAGTTGCAGTCTTCAAATGCTGTTGCATTGCACTATCGATACTGCCAACCAAATCCACCAGGCCTCTAAACACTCCTGGATTTAGCGATGTTTCACTCTCGTCGTGTCCTCTTAATGCCAGTTCAAAAGCGCCACAAAAGCGAACACAATCAATTATCTTGGAAAGGATGTACCGGTTCTTAGCCACTTCTTTGTTGTGTTTTTGAATGCTGACTTGGTATCCTTGGTCCAGTTGAACAGCAATGTTCGCCTGTCCAAGCATCTCAAACTTGATCCTGTTATCCAAGTGAGCTTTAGAACTTTTGTGTTTCGCCAATTTATCAGCTAGATGTTTGACGTCAGTCACTCCAGTTTTGGTCCAAGCAGCGTCACCAAGCAAATAGGATGCATGGGAAACAATATAAGGACTTCCTAGAAACGCTTCCAGAAAGCCAGTCGTTCTTCTTGTACCATTCAGTATTGAAAGTACGGATATATTGCTTCCCTCTATCTCTTGCGATTTGCTGCAGATTTATCTCTGGTTGGTCAGCTCCTAACCGTTTTACTTCCACCTTCTCCTCATAGGTTAGAGTGCCGAAAGGCTTCACAAGTAGAGAGTCAATAGTATTAATTTCTGATACCAATAGAAGAAAGAGATCATGGTATATTAATTTATATTATGTCACAAAATTACTTTAAAATAACAGTGTGTTGAATTCATTTGTATACATTACAGATTGCAAACCCTCATGTGACAAGACTACATCAACATCAAATTTGCACCTATACGCATGGACAGAAAATTAAAGACAATGATACTCACCTACAGTTGACTCTCCTTCTCGGGGGGTATTCATGTCCAGTAAGTCAACCAACGAGTCCAAACAAATCTGCTTCCACAGATAGTTTGCACCTGGGGGGTGATAGAAAACAACAAAAAAAACATTAGAGCATTCAAGACCCAAACCATATCTTTTAAAACCTTAAAAGACCAAGTGTGACCATATAGGCCCCAACCGCACCTTAAAAACCTTCAAATTCCAAGTGTGACCATATACTCACCTACAGTTGACTCTCCTTCTCGGGGTATTCACGTCCAGTAAGTCAACCAACGAGTCCAAACAAATCTGCTTCCACAGATAGTTTGCACCTGGGAAGTGATAGAAAACAAAAAAAAAACATTAGAACGTTCAAGACCCAAACCTTAACTTTTAAAACCTTGAAAGACCAAGTGTGACCATATAGGCCCCAACCACACCTTAAAAACCTTAAATAACAAATTGGGACCATATAGGCCCCAACCGCACCTTAAAAACCATAAATAACAAAGTGGGACCATATAGGCCCCAACCGCACCTTAAAAACCATAAATAACAAAGTGGGAACATATAGGCCCCAACCGCACCTTAAAAACCATAAATAACAAAGTGGGACCATATAGGCCCCAACCGCACCTTAAAAACCCTAAATAACAAAGTGGGACCATATAGGCCCCAACCGCACCTTAAAAACCCTAAATAACAAAGTGGGACCATATAGGCCCCAACCGCATCTTAAAAACCCTAAATAACAAAGTGGGACCATATAGGCCCCAACCGCACCTTAAAAACCCTAAATAACAAATTGGGACCATATAGGCCCCAACCGCACCTTAAAAAGCATAAATAACAAAGTGGGACCATATAGGCCCAAATTGTAAAAAAAAAAAATATATATATATATATATATATATATATAGATATATATATATATCAATTGATATCAATATATCACAATAAATAAATATATATATATATATATATATATATAAATAATATATATATAAAACAATCAATACATAAATATATTTATATATCAATCAATATATCTATCAATCAATATATATATATATATATATATATATATCAATATATATAAATATATATAAATATATATATATATATATATTAATATATATATATATATATATATATATATATATATAAATATATAAATATATATAAATATATATATATATATATATATATATATATATATATAAATATATATAAATATATATATATATATATATATATATATATATATCGCACACACACATAAAAAATACACATAAATATCATAAACATATACATAAAACAATATATATTAATTGATATTTATTATTTGATTAATTGATGTACTTTATTACTTATTTTATTATATTGTTCATGTATTTCTATTACACATTATTTTTTATATATATTACAGTGCTATTTTTTGGCTATACATGTTACAGGATATTATCTTGTAACATGTATATCACATAAAATAGCCCTGTAATATGTATAATACATACAGGGTCAAACAAGTTCACACTAACCTTTTTTACCCTTACAGGCTTCCATACCTGCTTG
Organism: Discoglossus pictus; assembly: GCA_027410445.1. Taxonomy (NCBI): domain Eukaryota; kingdom Metazoa; phylum Chordata; class Amphibia; order Anura; family Alytidae; genus Discoglossus; species Discoglossus pictus. The sequence goes on from CM050164.1 coordinate 455,340,434, forward strand.
CTGATTTGCTAATTTTTTAAAGACTCTCATTGGTTGAAATCGATGTCAATCAAAAATTTCAGCCAATCAGAGTCCTTCAAAAATTAGTATATAAAGCAGACCGTGGGAAAAAATCAATTAATCGCGGGTGGGGCTCCTTGTAGGAGGAGCTCTGTTAGTTTGTTGTTTTTTTTTTTTTAGAGCGTCGGGTTTTTTTTGGTGGAGGCCTTTTTCAATGGGCCAGAATGGATGGATGGACAATGGCTTCAATCAAGATTGGATTATTTTTGGACAATGGCTTAAATCAAGATTGGATTATTTATTTGACCAGTGGCTTCAATCAACATTGGATTATTTGACCAGTGGCTTCAATCAACATTGGATTATTTATTTGACCAGTGGCTTCAATCAACATTGATTATTTATATGAGCAGTGGCTTCAATCAACATTGGATTATTTGACATGGGCTTCAATCAACATTGGATTATAATTTATTCATTTGACATGGGCTTCAATCAACATTGGATTTTATGACATGGGCTTCAATCAACATTGGATTATTTTTATGACTATCCAGGTCATAGAGGACAGAAGGCCAACGCTGGGGGGTCAATTTGACAGGTAAGTATGTGCTGTTGCTTATTTTATTTTTATTATTGTTTGTTTAAAGCTGTTTACTTTATTTGTATATTTGTAATAATGTTTTTACTGTATTGTTTTTCCCTTACCTTATTTTTATTTTATCTTTAAAAGTGACAGGCACATGAACATGCCTGTTACTTCTAAAAATGGAATAAAAATAGGGGGGGGGGGGGTGCTAGGTACTGGTAGGTAGTTGGATCAGGGTGGGGTCGGTCAAGCTCAGGCACCCATCGGTCGGTTAGTGGCCGCGTAGGCCACGATCAGGGGTGGCACAGGCCTCATGGGGGTGAACATCCACCCCCATGTGGCCTGTGCAACCCCGCTCACCGCCCGAATACCCCGATCACCGTGATCGGGGTAATCGGGCGGTGGCATAGCATAGGCCACATCGGGGTGGTGGTGATCGGGCCTCGGGGGTGGCACAGGGCGGCGACATGGAGGTGATCAGGGGTGGCACAGGCCTCATCAAGGGGGTGATCCGATCACCCCCATGTGGGCCTGTGCCACCCCGCTCACCACCCGACTACCCCAATCCTGTGAACGGGGTAATCGGGCGGTGGCATCACATAGGGCAGGCCTGATCGGAGGTGGCACAGGCCACATGGGGGTGATGGCTGGGGGTGGCACCAGGCATTGCAGGCCTAGGGTCGTCGGTGGTAGGTAAGTTGGTGGGTGGCTGGGTAGGTGGCAGGCAGGCAGGCATAGTGGGGTAACTGGTCACCCCTACCTTTTATTAGGGGCTACTAGGGGTTTGGTTTGGCCAGGGGCAGGGCAGGTGCCAGGTAGACTTACTGTTAGGTAGACTGCAGAGCAGATGTGAGTAGTTTCAGCCAGGGAGGTCTCTCAGTCTCAGCGTGACCAGGGTCAGGAAACAGAAAGGGGGAAGGGACAGGCAACTGGTGGTTTTATTCACTGTATCAGTCAATCAAAAAGTAAACTCGAGGCCCTATTAGCTGTCGGGCGCTCAGGGCTAACGGTCTGGGTGGGTTTAGATTGTTCTCTTAGCAACTGTACAACCTTCCATCATTGATTGGTCAATGATGGAAGACTGTCAGTCATTAAATTGATACATTTATGACCGCCCATGCATATTGTCACTGTGATGGTGGGCGGCATGCATTAACGGTCAGTGGGCCAGGCCAGGCCTCATTGAAGAGAAGAGTCTAAAGGTTAGTGTACTTTACTAGTGTAATATGATCACACAGGGTGCAGGGGGCTACAATAGATACACAGCAGCATTTGTTAATGTAGCGCAAGGGGTTATCTTAAAGTGACAGTGTCCCTGGGAATAGTTTACTAACTTTACTTCATTTTATTACTGTATTAAGACTTGAATGATGATGTACACCTTATATTTAATTGTTTATGGGTTATTACTAATACATTGTTGTGTTTTTTTATTGCAGGGTCACGAAAATATTTGGGGGGGCGTTTGCCCTGACGCCCCAATGGACGGGCCGCCCCTGATCAGATTACACACATGTGCCATGCACGTCACATGTGTCAACTTGCCCAAATTCAATGACGCCAACAAATTTCTTCCGTTGTCACAAACCACTTTGCCGATCTTCCAGGTGCGGAGTCAGCCACTGATCCACCTGTGCGTTCAGGGCGGAAAAGAGTGCTGGTCCGGTGTGACTCTCTGCTTTCAGGGAAGTCAACCCCAAGACGGCGTGACACTGCCGTATCCGGGATGTGGAATAGTACCTGTGGAGCTGGGGGGGTGCCGTTGATGTGGAGCAAGACATAGCAGCAGCAGAAGAGGACTCATCCGAGGAAGTTATGGAAGAGGATAGAGTAGGAGGAGTAGAGGAGGTGGCAGCAGGCCTGCACACAAGTCGTGGCGGTGTCACCAACTCCTCTGCAGAGCCACGTATTCCATGCTTGGCAGCCGTCACCAGGTTTACCCAATGCGCAGTGTAGGTGATATACCTGCCCTGACCATGCTTTGCAGACCAGGTATCCATGGTCAGATGGACCCTTGCCCCAACACTGTGTGCCAGAGATGCCATTACTTCCTTTTGCACAATCGAGTACAGGTTGGGTACCTTCCACTGCGGTGTCCCAATAGCTACAAATTTTTTGAACGCCTCAGACTTTCCTCCTTTTCTTCTTCTCTTATAGCGGGCACCCACGTGACATCCATGGACGCATCATCATCATCAACCGCTTCACTTGTATCTGACAACTCAACAAAGGAAGCAGCACCGGGTACAACATCATCATCATCATCATCAGACAGTATGTCCATGTGTGTAATGCTGCCTGACTGGGACATATCCCTGTTATCTACATCCTCTGGCACTAATGTTTGTGCATCACTCATTTCTTCCAACGGATGTGTAAATAACTCTGCTGACGGATCAAGTGAAGCGGCTTTGGTGCTAGTGTTGATGGTGGCGGCAGGCGGGCGAGTGGTAACTGGAGAGGTGCCCGAAGCTAAGCTGGAGGATGGTGCGTCTAGGTTCCGAGCGGAAGCTGTAGAAGATTGGGTGTCCTGTGTTAGCCAGTAAACCATGTCCTCAGAACTTTTCAAGTTCAGGGTACGTTGCCTCTGAAAACTGGGCATTATTCTTCGGCCAAAGGGAATCACAGCACCACGACCACGACGCCCCCTGCGGAGTGGCCTGCCTCTGCCTGTCATTTTTTTTCGATTAGTTGTACTATGCGTGCAAGCTACTGTGACACCAGATATGAGTGTCACTGTGCACTGGCAAAAGTTGGCAGAGTAGATGCAATAGGCTTCACACACACGCCTGTCGGCAAGCAACTGATATCTAATCGATTACAGTCAAAAAAGTGTTGTTTTATGTCACTGTACACTACGGTTGCACTAGATATGAGTGTCACTGTGCACTGGCAAATGTTGGCAGAGTAGATGCAATAGGCCTCACACATACGCTAGCAGGCAGGCATATGCAATTAGATTACACAGAAAAAAATAATAAAATAAAATAAATGATGTTCTAGCCCTAAAAAGGGCTTTTTGGGTTGCTGTCCTTGTAGCAGATATCAAATGAGTCCTTCAGTTGTGTAGTGAAAGCTAAATACACAGCCTGGCTATCTATTTCCCTATTAAATCAGCAGAAAAAAATAATAAAATAAAATAAATTATGTTCTAGCCCTAAAAAGGGCTGTTTGGGTTGCTGTCCTTGCAGCAGATATCAAATGAGTCCTTCAGGTGTGTAGTGAAAGCTAAATACACAGCCTGGCTATCTATTTCCCTATTAAATCAGCAGCAGCTAGGATATATGTCCCCTCTCAACGAATGTAGCTTCAGAATGATTCCAAAATGGAGGCTGTCCTTCAGATGGAAGGCCCTGGAAGGGAGTGTATGCTGCTGATTGGCTGGAATGTGTTTGCACTGTAAGGTGCAGGGTCAAAGTTTCCTCAATGATAAAGAATAGGGGGCGGACCGAAAAGCGCATGTGTTCGCCGTTCGATGCGAACCCGAACATGCGAAAATCGCCGCGAATAGTTCTCCGGCGAACTGTTCGGGACATCACAAATCTTGATCTTTAAATCATTGTTAAGCCACATTGGATGGGATTTACTCCTTTTACTTTTATTCCCACATGGTATATGCCAATGTGTGTGTGTATTTAGTAAGGATTTAAATGTTGTCCATTTATGTTCAGCGTTTTTACCAGTTCTGTGTTACAGTCTATACTTTGTATTGCTGCCCTTAGACCGTTAAAATCTGCCCTTTTAAAATTAAGAGTTTTAGTTAGCCACTTAAAAAAAAAAAATTTTTATTCAATATCAAATGAGACTGTGTTGTGAACACTGTTTCCCAAAGGTTGCCCTCTTCCAACATTTGATACTATATCAATATTAGTTGTGATGACTAAATCTAAGATAGCTTTTTTTCTAGTAGGCTCTTGTACAACCTGGGACAGATAATGATTCCTGAGTGTACTCAAGAACCTGATTCCCTTAGCTGAACTGCTGGTCTCATTTATACATTTTTTTTTTCAGGCTATAACCAAACAAAGGATCAACTCTAAGAGAATTGTATAATTAAAATCTCCCATTATTAGAACTTGCCCATGCTTAGCTGCATTTCCAATCTGTAACAATAATTGTATTTCCTCACTTTCAGCTATATTTGGGGGTTTATAGACTACTCCTACTAATATTATTTTGGAATTTGCTGCTCCGCTATTTAACTCTACCCACAAACATTCAACTTTATCACTAGGTCCACCATAAATATCTTCTCTGACTATATACAGTACATGACAATTAAAAAGTTTTAGATGGTTTAACAGTTAATTGTTAAATTGTTTTTTGCACAACTGTTGATTGATGTTAGTTTGCCAGGCAGAAAGTGCCCTAAAACATTGCATCTTGAACCCTAGTTGGTGGCGCAAGTCATCCGGCATTCAGGGATAAAATACAGCAGCGTGTGGACCATTATTAGCTCAAGACAGCTCATCTATTAGGCCTTTTTTGATCAAATGCATCGCCCACTGTCAGTCCCTTCGGGATCCATCCCTCATTCATCTTAATAAAGGTGAGGTAATCTAGACTTTTTTGACCTAGGCGACTTCTCTTATCAGTGACAAAACCTCCTGCTGCACTGAAGGTCCTTTCTGACAGGACACTTGAAGCGGGGCAGGACAGAAGTTCTATGACAAATTGGGATAGCTCAGGCCACAGGGCAAGCGTGCACACCCAGTAGTCAAGGGGTTCATTGCTCCTCATAGTGTCGATATCTGTAGTTATGGCGAGGTAGTCTGTTACCTGTCGGTCGAGTCGTTCTCTGAGGGTGGACCCCGAAGGGCTGTGGCGATGCGTAGGACTTAAAAAGCTCTGCATGTCCTCCATCAACAACACGTCTGTAAAGCGTCCTCTCCCTTCCGGCGTGGTCGTGGGAGGAGGAGGATTATGTTCACCTCTTCCGCTGTTAGATTGCCGTTGTGCTGTGACATCACCCTTAAACGCTGTGTAAAGCATACTTTTTAATTTATTTTGGAAGTGCTGCATTCTTTCCGACTTGTGGTAATTCGGTAACATTTCAGGCACTTTCTGCTTATACCGGGGGTCTAGTAGCGTGGACACCCAGTACAGGTCATTCTCCTTCATCCTTTTTATACGAGGGTCCCTCAACAGGCCCGACAGCATGAAAGACCCCATTTGCACAAGGTTGGATGCCGAGCTAGTCATGTCCCGTTCCTCGTCCTCAGTGATTTCACTGAAGGTATGTTCTTCCCCCCAGCCACGTACACAAAATACATGATCACCAATGCAGAAATGTCAAGAAGTAAAGTAACAATGTGTTAAATTCATTGGTATACAATATAGATTGAAAAAAAACTCATGTGACAAGACTACAGCAATATCATAATTGCACCTATACGTATTAACAGAAAAATTAAAGGAGTGACACATACCATTAGTCGGGTCTTCTTCTCAGGTTATTCACGTTCAGTAAGTTGACCAACGAGTAGAAACAAATCTGCAGCCACATAGGGTTTGCACCTGGGGTTGAAAGAAAACAAGCAAATCAATCAGACCATTCAAGAACAAAACCATACTTAAAAAACTATATAGTCCCCAAACATACCTTAGAAGACCAAGTGGAACCATATAGGCCTCAAACATACCTTAGAAGACCAAGTGTGACCATAGGCCCCAAACATACCTTAGAAGACCAAGTGGAACTATATAGGCCCCAAACATACCTTAGAAGACCAAGTGTGACCATATAGGCCTCAAACATTCCTTAGAAGACCAAGTGTGACCATAGGCCCCAAACATACATTAGAAGACCAAGTGGAACTATATAGGCCCCAAACATACCTTAGAAAACCAAGTGTGACCATATAGGCCTCAAACATACCTTAGAAGACCAAGTGTGACCATAGGCCCCAAACATACATTAGAAGACCAAGTGGAACTATATAGGCCCCAAACATACCTTAGAAGACCAAGTGTGACCATAGGCCCCAAACATACCTTAGAAGACCAATCAGCACTGTATAGGCCCAAACCAGTGGATCTTGGGATTCAAGAAAACAACAACATTTAACTTCTGTTTAGACAACAGAATAATCAATGTCAAACAAACACATTGAATTAGCATATGGATAACCATATGAGCAGTAACGCCACGCCAAGGCTTCAACAATTGTTACTGACCATTCACACACCTTTCATATCTCCTTATTGACCATTCACACACCTTTCATATCTCCTTACTGACCATTCACACACCTTTCATATCTCCTTCCATATGCACACCCACACACCATTCATACTTTACTTACCACTAGTTATTTTTTGTAGTTCGGTGGTGCCATTTCTGAGAACTTTACGTACCCTTGAAGGTGCCTCCTTCAAACCAATGCATTCAACCGCTCCAGGGCCATGGTGCTTCTTAAATACCCTTTTATCCTCTTCAATGTGGAGAAGCATCTTTCTGATTCTGCAGTCGTCTTCGATGTTGTAAGGAGGATTCCTTATAGCTTCACTGTCTCTGTGAAATCATTATGCACATTAAATTGATGGTAAAGTTGGTGCAGAGCAACAGCACTCGTACAGACATGAAATCCTGGCTTACCGTACACAAGTGACAGCTACCCTTGGAAGTGCCTCCAATTCCTTCAAACCAATGCATTCAACCGCTCCAGGGCCATGGTGCTTCTTAAATATCTTTTTATCCTCTTCAATGTGGAGAAGCATCTTTCTGATTCTTTAGTAGTCTTCGGTGTTGTAAGTAGGATTCCTTATAGCTTCACTGTCTCTGTGAAATCATTATGCAGATTAAATTGATGGTAAAGTTGGTGCAGAGCAACAGCACTCGTACAGACATGAAATTCTGGCTTCTCGTACAGAAGTGACAGCTACCCTTGGAAGTGCCTCCAATTCCTTCAAACCACGCCAAGGCTTCAACAATTGTTACTGACCATGCACACACCTTTCATAGCTCCTTCCATATGCACACCCACACACCGTTCATACTTTACTTACCACTAGTTATGTTTGGTAGTGAGGTGGTGCTGCTTAACGCAGTTTCTCTTTGCACACCCTGGGGGTATGCATTCTTCTTTGCTTCAATCACTTGTATTTAAATTTTGCACAGTGATCTTTCAAAGAACAAAACTTCTCAATGGTCTTTTCATTGAAGTCTGGGATCTCGGAAATCAGTTGCTTTTCCATTGAGAGCATCGCCAATGCATTCAACCGCTCCCGGGACATGGTGCTTCTTAAAAAGGTTTTGATCCTCTTCAATGTGGAGAAGCATCTTTCTGATTCTGCAGTGGTCATCGGTGTTGTAATCAGGATTCTTAATAATTTCACTGTCTCTGTGAAATCATTCTGCGGATTAAATTGATGTAAAAGTTTGTGCAGAGCAACAGCACTTGTACAAGCATGAAAATCTGTCTTCCCATACAGAAGTGACAGCTCAGTGCGTATTTGTTCCTTCTTCAGTATTGGATATGCTTGCACGGTGTCTTCCAGAGCTTGGGTTGGAAAGCAAGTGTCATGGGTTTTATACAAGTCACTTTGAACAAGTTTGGCACTGACTAGGTGATTTGAAAATGAAAAACGTTCTTTTGCATGAACCACCACTATGTCACATACCTCTCTTGAAAGTTGTCTCAAGGATGAGATCTCCGCACTCCGTCTGTTGACTGTTACATCGCTCGGCAAACTTGCTTCTATCTCTTCAACAGAATTACGGATTTTCTGGATGCTGGCAACAAAGTCTTCTGTAACTTTTTTGATATAAACAGTATCCGTGTCTCGCTTCTGAAGCTGACCATAGAGGATGTCAACATGTGGCATTATTAAATGAAATAATTTAAGGAAGTAAAGGAACTCCCTGTCTTCCAGCATTCCAATGAAACCTGCGGCTTCACGTATAGATGTTGAATCAAAGTTTAGACATGCTTCAATTGTCTGGAAACACTCAAGTAGCGCATCTCTGTTCTCGTAGATCACGTTCACGGTCCTAACGTTGAAGTTCCATCGTGTCGGTGCACCTCTTGGAAGTCTTCTACCAACTACCTCATCCAGAACTCCAGTCCTTTTTGGAGAGCGTGAAAAAAAAGATGGTATGCCGCCTATGTTGGGAAAAAAAACTCGAACTCTTCCAATCCTTGAAACTGCTTTCTCCATTATTAGGTTCAGTTGGTGAGCATAGCAATGGACGTAGTGTGCGTTCGGGTACACGTCTTTTATTTTTCTTTGAACTCCTCCTTGATCTCCACGCATCACACTGGCACCATCGTAGCTTTGAGCTATGAGTTTCTTCTTGTCTTCTGGCTCTGGGAGAACAGTATTCAGTGTTTCCAGCACAACAGCAGCAATCGAGTCTGCATCCGTTGATTTCATTTCCGTGAAGCCATCAAATCTTTCCACCACTTGATGCTTCTTGTCAATGTAGCGATAGACTACAAAGCACTGTGTCCTAGCGGAAATATCGGTTGTTTCATCCGCTTGGATTGCCACAAACTGGGCTTCCTTAAGCTCTTGGTGAATCACTTCCTTAATTACTTCATGCATGCAGTCCAGTAGCTCATTCGGCACGGTTTTGGACGTGCCCTTAAACACAGTTGCAGTCTTCAAATGCTGTTGCATTGCACTATCGATACTGCCAACCAAATCCACCAGGCCTCTAAACACTCCTGGATTTAGCGATGTTTCACTCTCGTCGTGTCCTCTTAATGCCAGTTCAAAAGCGCCACAAAAGCGAACACAATCAATTATCTTGGAAAGGATGTACCGGTTCTTAGCCACTTCTTTGTTGTGTTTTTGAATGCTGACTTGGTATCCTTGGTCCAGTTGAACAGCAATGTTCGCCTGTCCAAGCATCTCAAACTTGATCCTGTTATCCAAGTGAGCTTTAGAACTTTTGTGTTTCGCCAATTTATCAGCTAGATGTTTGACGTCAGTCACTCCAGTTTTGGTCCAAGCAGCGTCACCAGCAAATAGGATGCATGGGAAACAATATAAGGACTTCCTAGAAACGCTTCCAGAAAGCCAGTCGTTCTTCTTGTACCATTCAGTATTGAAAGTACGGATATATTGCTTCCCTCTATCTCTTGCGATTTGCTGCAGATTTATCTCTGGTTGGTCAGCTCCTAACCGTTTTACTTCCACCTTCTCCTCATAGGTTAGAGTGCCGAAAGGCTTCACAAGTAGAGAGTCAATAGTATTAATTTCTGATACCAATAGAAGAAAGAGATCATGGTATATTAATTTATATTATGTCACAAAATTACTTTAAAATAACAGTGTGTTGAATTCATTTGTATACATTACAGATTGCAAACCCTCATGTGACAAGACTACATCAACATCAAATTTGCACCTATACGCATGGACAGAAAATTAAAGACAATGATACTCACCTACAGTTGACTCTCCTTCTCGGGGGGTATTCATGTCCAGTAAGTCAACCAACGAGTCCAAACAAATCTGCTTCCACAGATAGTTTGCACCTGGGGGGTGATAGAAAACAACAAAAAAAACATTAGAGCATTCAAGACCCAAACCATATCTTTTAAAACCTTAAAAGACCAAGTGTGACCATATAGGCCCCAACCGCACCTTAAAAACCTTCAAATTCCAAGTGTGACCATATACTCACCTACAGTTGACTCTCCTTCTCGGGGTATTCACGTCCAGTAAGTCAACCAACGAGTCCAAACAAATCTGCTTCCACAGATAGTTTGCACCTGGGAAGTGATAGAAAACAAAAAAAAAACATTAGAACGTTCAAGACCCAAACCTTAACTTTTAAAACCTTGAAAGACCAAGTGTGACCATATAGGCCCCAACCACACCTTAAAAACCTTAAATAACAAATTGGGACCATATAGGCCCCAACCGCACCTTAAAAACCATAAAAAACAAAGTGGGACCATATAGGCCCCAACCGCACCTTAAAAACCATAAATAACAAAGTGGGAACATATAGGCCCCAACCGCACCTTAAAAACCATAAATAACAAAGTGGGACCATATAGGCCCCAACCGCACCTTAAAAACCCTAAATAACAAAGTGGGACCATATAGGCCCCAACCGCACCTTAAAAACCCTAAATAACAAAGTGGGACCATATAGGCCCCAACCGCATCTTAAAAACCCTAAATAACAAAGTGGGACCATATAGGCCCCAACCGCACCTTAAAAACCCTAAATAACAAATTGGGACCATATAGGCCACAACCGCACCTTAAAAAGCATAAATAACAAAGTGGGACCAAATAGGCCCAAATTGTAAAAAAAAAATATATATATATATATATATATATATATATATATATATATATATATCAATTGATATCAATATATCACAATAAATAAATATATATATATATATATATATATATATATATAAATAATATATATATAAAACAATCAATACATAAATATATTTATATATCAATCAATATATCTATCAATCAATATATATATATATATATATATATATATCAATATATATAAATATATATAAATATATATATATATATATATATATATATATATATATAAATATATATATAAATATATAAATATATATAAATATATATATATATATATATATATATATATATAAATATATATATATATATATATATATATATATCACACACACACATAAAAAATACACATAAATATCATAAACATATACATAAAACAATATATATTAATTGATATTTATTATTTGATTAATTGATGTACTTTATTTCTTATTTTATTATATTGTTCATGTATTTCTATTACACATTATTTTTTATATATATTACAGTGCTATTTTTTGGCTATACATGTTACAGGATATTATCTTGTAACATGTATATCACATAAAATAGCCCTGTAATATGTATAATACATACAGGGTCAAACAAGTTCACACTAACCTTTTTTACCCTTACAGGCTTCCATACCTGCTTGCTGATTTGCTAATTTTTTAAAGACTCTCATTGGTTGAAATCGATGTCAATCAAAAATTTCAGCCAATCAGAGTCCTTCAAAAATTAGTATATAAAGCAGACCGTGGGAAAAAATCAATTAATCGCGGGTGGGGCTCCTTGTAGGAGGAGCTCTGTTAGTTTGTTGTTATTTTTTTTTAGAGCGTCGGGTTTTTTTTGGTGGAGGCCTTTTTCAATGGGCCAGAATGGATGGATGGACAATGGCTTCAATCAAGATTGGATTATTTTTGGACAATGGCTTCAATCAAGATTGGATTATTTATTTGACCAGTGGCTTCAATCAACATTGGATTATTTGACCAGTGGCTTCAATCAACATTGGATTATTTATTTGACCAGTGGCTTCAATCAACATTGATTATTTATATGAGCAGTGGCTTCAATCAACATTGGATTATTTGACATGGGCTTCAATCAACATTGGATTATAATTTATTCATTTGACATGGGCTTCAATCAACATTGGATTTTATGACATGGGCTTCAATCAACATTGGATTATTTTTATGACTATCCAGGTCATAGAGGACAGAAGGCCAACGCTGGGGGGTCAATTTGACAGGTAAGTATGTGCTGTTGCTTATTTTATTTTTATTATTGTTTGTTTAAAGCTGTTTACTTTATTTGTATATTTGTAATAATGTTTTTACTGTATTGTTTTTCCCTTACCTTATTTTTATTTTATCTTTAAAAGTGACAGGCACATGCACATGCCTGTTACTTCTAAAAATGGAATAAAAATAGGGGGGGGGGGGTGCTAGGTACTGGTAGGTAGTTGGATCAGGGTGGGGTCGGTCAAGCTCAGGCACCCATCGGTCGGTTAGTGGCCGCGTAGGCCACGATCAGGGGTGGCACAGGCCTCATGGGGGTGAACATCCACCCCCATGTGGCCTGTGCAACCCCGCTCACCGCCCGAATACCCCGATCACCGTGATCGGGGTAATCGGGCGGTGGCATAGCATAGGCCACATCGGGGTGGTGGTGATCGGGCCTCGGGGGTGGCACAGGGCGGCGACATGGAGGTGATCAGGGGTGGCACAGGCCTCATCAAGGGGGTGATCCGATCACCCCCATGTGGGCCTGTGCCACCCCGCTCACCACCCGACTTCCCCCAATCCTGTGAACGGGGTAATCGGGCGGTGGCATCACATAGGGCAGGCCTGATCGGGGGTGGCACAGGCCACATGGGGGTGATGGCTGGGGGTGGCACCAGGCATTGCAGGCCTAGGGTCGTCGGTGGTAGGTAAGTTGGTGGGTGGCTGGGTAGGTGGCAGGCAGGCAGGCATAGTGGGGTAACTGGTCACCCCTACCTTTTATTAGGGGCTACTAGGGGTTTGGTTTGGCCAGGGGCAGGGCAGGTGCCAGGTAGACTTACTGTTAGGTAGACTGCAGAGCAGATGTGAGTAGTTTCAGCCAGGGAGGTCTCTCAGTCTCAGCGTGACCAGGGTCAGGAAACAGAAAGGGGGAAGGGACAGGCAACTGGTGGTTTTATTCACTGTATCAGTCAATCAAAAAGTAAACTCGAGGCCCTATTAGCTGTCGGGCGCTCAGGGCTAACGGTCTGGGTGGGTTTAGATTGTTCTCTTAGCAACTGTACAACCTTCCATCATTGATTGGTCAATGATGGAAGACTGTCAGTCATTAAATTGATACATTTATGACCGCCCATGCATATTGTCACTGCGATGGTGGGCGGCATGCATTAACGGTCAGTGGGCCAGGCCAGGCCTCATTGAAGAGAAGAGTCTAAAGGTTAGTGTACTTTACTAGTGTAATATGATCACACAGGGTGCAGGGGGCTACAATAGATACACAGCAGCATTTGTTAATGTAGCGCAAGGGGTTATCTTAAAGTGACAGTGTCCCTGGGAATAGTTTACTAACTTTACTTAATTTTATTACTGTATTAAGACTTGAATGATGATGTACACCTTATATTTAATTGTTTTTGGGTTATTACTAATACATTGTTGTGTTTTTTTATTGCAGGGTCACGAAAATATTTGGGGGGGCGTTTGCCCTGACGCCCCAATGGACGGGCCGCCCCTGATCAGATTACACACATGTGCCATGCACGTCACATGTGTCAACTTGCCCAAATTCAATGACGCCAACAAATTTCTTCCGTTGTCACAAACCACTTTGCCGATCTTCCAGGTGCGGAGTCAGCCACTGATCCACCTGTGCGTTCAGGGCGGAAAAGAGTGCTGGTCCGGTGTGACTCTTTGCTTTCAGGGAAGTCAACCCCAAGACGGCGTGACACTGCCGTATCCGGGATGTGGAATAGTACCTGTGGAGCTAGGGGGGTGCCGTTGATGTGGAGCAAGACATAGCAGCAGCAGAAGAGGACTCATCCGAGGAAGTTATGGAAGAGGATAGAGTAGGAGGAGTAGAGGAGGTGGCAGCAGGCCTGCATGCAAGTCGTGGCGGTGTCACCAACTCCTCTGCAGAGCCACGTATTCCATGCTTGGCAGCCGTCACCAGGTTTACCCAATGCGCAGTGTAGGTGATATACCTGCCCTGACCATGCTTTGCAGACCAGGTATCCATGGTCAGATGGACCCTTGCCCCAACACTGTGTGCCAGAGATGCCATTACTTCCTTTTGCACAATCGAGTACAGGTTGGGTACCTTCCACTGCGGTGTCCCAATAGCTACAAATTTTTTGAACGCCTCAGACTTTCCTCCTTTTCTTCTTCTCTTATAGCGGGCACCCACGTGACATCCATGGACGCATCATCATCATCAACCGCTTCACTTGTATCTGACAACTCAACAAAGGAAGCAGCACCGGGTACAACATCATCATCATCATCATCAGACAGTATGTCCATGTGTGTAATGCTGCCTGACTGGGACATATCCCTGTTATCTACATCCTCTGGCACTAATGTTTGTGCATCACTCATTTCTTCCAACGGATGTGTAAATAACTCTGCTGACGGATCAAGTGAAGCGGCTTTGGTGCTAGTGTTGATGGTGGCGGCAGGCGGGCGAGTGGTAACTGGAGAGGTGCCCGAAGCTAAGCTGGAGGATGGTGCGTCTAGGTTCCGAGCGGAAGCTGTAGAAGATTGGGTGTCCTGTGTTAGCCAGTAAACCATGTCCTCAGAACTTTTCAAGTTCAGGGTACGTTGCCTCTGAAAACTGGGCATTATTCTTCGGCCAAAGGGAATCACAGCACCACGACCACGACGCCCCCTGCGGAGTGGCCTGCCTCTGCCTGTCATTTTTTTTCGATTAGTTGTACTATGCGTGCAAGCTACTGTGACACCAGATATGAGTGTCACTGTGCACTGGCAAAAGTTGGCAGAGTAGATGCAATAGGCTTCACACACACGCCTGTCGGCAAGCAACTGATATCTAATCGATTACAGTCAAAAAAGTGTTGTTTTATGTCACTGTACACTACGGTTGCACTAGATATGAGTGTCACTGTGCACTGGCAAATGTTGGCAGAGTAGATGCAATAGGCCTCACACATACGCTAGCAGGCAGGCATATGCAATTAGATTACACAGAAAAAAATAATAAAATAAAATAAATGATGTTCTAGCCCTAAAAAGGGCTTTTTGGGTTGCTGTCCTTGTAGCAGATATCAAATGAGTCCTTCAGTTGTGTAGTGAAAGCTAAATACACAGCCTGGCTATCTATTTCCCTATTAAATCAGCAGAAAAAAATAATAAAATAAAATAAATTATGTTCTAGCCCTAAAAAGGGCTGTTTGGGTTGCTGTCCTTGCAGCAGATATCAAATGAGTCCTTCAGGTGTGTAGTGAAAGCTAAATACACAGCCTGGCTATCTATTTCCCTATTAAATCAGCAGCAGCTAGGATATATGTCCCCTCTCAACGAATGTAGCTTCAGAATGATTCCAAAATGGAGGCTGTCCTTCAGATGGAAGGCCCTGGAAGGGAGTGTATGCTGCTGATTGGCTGGAATGTGTTTGCACTGTAAGGTGCAGGGTCAAAGTTTCCTCAATGATAAAGAATAGGGGGCGGACCGAAAAGCGCATGTGTTCGCCGTTCGATGCGAACCCGAACATGCGAAAATCGCCGCGAATAGTTCTCCGGCGAACTGTTCGGGACATCACAAATCTTGATCTTTAAATCATTGTTAAGCCACATTGGATGGGATTTACTCCTTTTACTTTTATTCCCACATGGTATATGCCAATGTGTGTGTGTATTTAGTAAGGATTTAAATGTTGTCCATTTATGTTCAGCGTTTTTACCAGTTCTGTGTTACAGTCTATACTTTGTATTGCTGCCCTTAGACCGTTAAAATCTGCCCTTTTAAAATTAAGAGTTTTAGTTAGCCACTTAAAAAAAAAAATTTTTTATTCAATATCAAATGAGACTGTGTTGTGAACACTGTTTCCCAAAGGTTGCCCTCTTTCAACATTTGATACTATATCAATATTAGTTGTGATGACTAAATCTAAGATAGCTTTTTTTCTAGTAGGCTCTTGTACAACCTGGGACAGATAATGATTCCTGAGTGTACTCAAGAACCTGATTCCCTTAGCTGAACTGCTGGTCTCATTTATACATTTTTTTTTTCAGGCTATAACCAAACAAAGGATCAACTCTAAGAGAATTGTATAATTAAAATCTCCCATTATTAGAACTTGCCCATGCTTAGCTGCATTTCCAATCTGTAACAATAATTGTATTTCCTCACTTTCAGCTATATTTGGGGGTTTATAGACTACTCCTACTAATATTATTTTGGAATTTGCTGCTCCGCTATTTAACTCTACCCACAAACATTCAACTTTATCACTAGGTCCACCATAAATATCTTCTCTGACTATATACAGTACATGACAATTAAAAAGTTTTAGATGGTTTAACAGTTAATTGTTAAAAAAATAAAAAAGATTAATGTAATTTTTTTTACTTATTTGTCGATAAGACAAAGATTAAGAGTCTTAGAGAATCACATTGTGTCACAAACTGCATTTCCAGCTTTACAATTGTATTGACCGTAATTTTTTGACGGGCAAGTCGCTAGTTAATATATAAAAAGCAAGTACTTTGTTATCAAAAAGTATATTATTCAATTACATTGAAGTTTGCATGTTTTACCTGCTAGTAACCCTTTCTAACCCACCAAGGTCAGACTGAAATCCCTTTCTAATGAGACAATATTACTAATAATAAAGCTAGAATTACATAAAATAAAAAAAGCTACATTACATAACTTAAAAAAAGCTAGATTATAAAGAAAGAAAATTAGGCTAGCTACAAAAAGAGACGGGTAAAATAGTCTACTTACCTATCCCAAATGCCCCTCCAGCGATGCTGGTCTTCTGTTCTTCATCCCAGACAGGGCCCTCCAAAAGTGTCCACGGGTCTGATCACACATAGAAAAAAACAAAACATTACAGTTAATACACAAATACATACACCCTGTAATAAAATAAAGGCATAATAGTCAACTTACCTGTCCCAAATGCCCACCCAGCGATGCACTGGTCCTCATGTCTTCGTCCCAGACAGGGCCCCACTGAAAAATATCCAGATGCTCTAAATAAATAAAAAAAACTAATAGAGCTCCTCCCTTGAGGAGCTCCCCACCGCAAATGGAGGTTCCTGCGCATGCTCCACTTAAAATATCAAAATGGCGCCTTCTGATTGGCCGAAAACACTGTCAATCATATTTCAGCCAATCAGTAGGCTCAAATGGTGTGAGCCATTCAGAATGGGATACACCCCTCGATCCCATTCTGATTGGCTGATGTAACTGTCAATCATTTTATTCCAATCAGAAAGTGCTATTGCATTCAGCCACTCAGAATGGGATATACCCTGTGGGGTGTATCCCATTCTGATTGACTCAAAGCATCTACGCCTTCCGATTGCCTGCAATCTGATTGACAGTTACATCAGCCAATCAGAATGGGTCCTTTATGGACCTTTACAGTCCTTTAAGGACCCGCAAGGTGGCAAACTTAATGTAAGGGATTTTAGAGTCTTTGCGAGTCCTCCCCAGCACTGGTTGGGATTTGGCCTGCATTTTCGTGTTATGGGCTAGCTCACGGGGGACTCCATTGCAATTTAATAACCGGATTGGAATGTAGCGGGTACAGGCAGATCAAAGGGTTGTGGTCTGCGAAGTTCCATGTCCCGTAGGCATTTTTCGTCCATCTTGCGTTTTAACCTGCAAATCATCTGCAGGGAGGTTTACGAGGCTAATTCAATAACCTTCAGTCCTACTTTTTTAGATACGGGCTACTTTTTAAAAGTAGCCCAAATTTAATGAGGCTGTTATTTTGTTTTGGCCAATCACAGGCAGCTATAACATTGTTTCAATGTCCAGGAAGTCAGTCTGTGCAGCAAAGCATCAAGAGATGTGCAGACTTTTTTAACCTCTCCACAAGAAAGCCAGTCTAGGAAGTCAGTCTGTGCAGCAAAGCATCAAGAGATGTGTAGTCTTTTTTTTACTTCTCCACAAGGAAGCAAGGAGGAGCTCAGACACTGCTATGTGGATTTCTGCATTTTGTTGCTGTTGGTTTGAATGTTAGTATAGGGTTAAAAAATACACTTGAATGCAGTTTTTCTATTGGTTAGTACTGGATGTCTATGTATGCACATCTGGAGTTGTGGAGACCATTTTTTTTAAATAAAATAAATCTGTATGTATATAGAATGACTCAATGTAACATGTGTTTCTGATATAAGCAGCACGTGTTAGATTAGAAAAAGTTAAAAACAGGGAACCTTCCATATCCCTTTAAGTACTCAATCCATATCTACAATGCTCATATTTCCACTAGTGACTAGTAAATGTACCAATCATGAAACTACTCACAGTGTGTATTGACTCCCAACAATAGATAGTTAAATATGCATAGACATATTTGGTTGCAGGTATCTCAGTTTACAAAGATCTTGAACAGGAGAGAGCTAGCAAGGAGATGGAATAAGATCAAACATTGCGCATTTCCCCTGTACTCTCCATTACAAATGCTGCAAGACTTGCAGCCTACTTTGCATAAGAAGCAGTGGTGGATCCCATCACATATTATAATTGTCTAACTGCGATTCGTCGTCACGCTTCAGACGAATCGCAGTTAGACAATTATAAACTGCTGCGCAGAGCGCGGCGGGAGCCGTGCTTGCGCGCAGCGCGGCCCGAGAGCAGATGAAAGAGTGGGGAAGAGGGGGGGTAGAGGCACAGAGGGAGAGTGGGGAAGAGGCGGGGGAGAGGCACAGAGGGAGAGTGGGGAAGAGGGAGAGTGGGGAAGAGGGGGGGAGAGGCACGGCACAGAGGGAGATTGGGGAAGAGGCACAGAGGGAGAGTGGGGAAGAGACACAGAGGGAGGGGGAGAGACACAGAGGGATAGGTGGGAAAGAGACACAGGGGAGGTAGAGGAGGGGGAAAAGACACACGGGAGGGAGAACAGGGGGAAGATACACATGGGAGGGAAATGGGGGGGGGAGAGGGGAACACATGGGGAAGGGGGAAAGAGACACAGGCCAGGGGGGAACAGGCACAGAGGGAGAGGGGGGAAGAGGCACAGAGGGAGAGGGGGGAAGAGACACAGGGGGGAGAGATACAGAGGGTGAGGGATGAAGAGACACAGAGGGAAGGGGGGGAAGAGGTACAGAGAGAGGGGGAAAGAGGCACAGAGGGGGGGGGGACAGAGGAAGGGGTGAAGAGACACAGTGGCGAGACACACAGAGAGAGGCGGGGGAAGAGGCACAGAGGGAGAGGGTGGAAGACACAGAGTGGGGAGAGACACAGAGGGTGAGGGGGAAGAGACAGGGAGGAAGAGGCACAGAAAGAGGAGGGGGAAGAGACACAGGGGAGTGAGAGGAGGGGGAAGAGACACAGGGGAGAGAGTGCAGGGGGGAAGATACACAAGGGAGGGAAATGGAGACACGAGGAAGGCCGTAACAGACACAGGGGGAGGGGGAAAGAGACACAGGCCAGGGGGGAACAGACACAGGGGAGGGTTGGGGGAGACACAGGGGGGGAAGAGATGCATGGTAGGGAGAAGGGGGAAAGAGACACAGGGGAGGGGTTTAGAGACACCGGAGGGAGAGGGAGGTAAAAACACAGGGGGGCAGGAGATACAAAGGAGGTAGACGAGGTGGAAGGAGACACAAGGGAGAGAGAGGAGGGGGAAATAAGACACGAGGGAGGAAGTAGACAGAGGGAGAGACTCGCAATGAGCTCCAAAGGGGCTCATTGCAAGGCCTGTGATGAGCGCCAAAGGCGCTCATCACAAGGCCAGTAAAGTAGAGGGGGAGAGGCTTACATTGTGTGGCAAACAGCATTGCCAGGCTTCAGTTTTTATTGCCGTCATTTTTGACGGGCAAGTCGCTAGTAACAACATAATCATCAGCACACGTCACATTTACATAACCTGATCTCCATTATCGTGTCATTATCATGATGTGTAAATAAGCCTGTATTTTGTGTGCTCTGAAGCATCACAGATTTGTGAATCCTTTTGCACCGTTTCATATGGACACCCAAAAATATCTGAGTGACAACAGAGTTCAAAGTTAAAAATTTGGGCAGCCATGTGGCTAAATGTTCTTCCACGTTCAGCATAATGAAAATTTATATTTTAGTAGAAAACTGTCCAATGCTTCTACAGTGAGAAAATGTTTGTTCAGAGATTTGGCACCATTTAAATAGAAAACGCTGTATCTTTGATAAGTGGATGATGTACTTTTCAAAATATATTTCAATAATGCTTGACTTTTATAGATTCTATTAACTTGAAATTTAGTGCATGTAGGAATATGAAAGTTCTTTTTATCTGGAGTCTTCAATAGCTTTTTTCCCTTTGAACCTATAAACTATAAAGAAGGAAAGCGGTAAGATATATAATCATATACTTTAAAGTGTAGAATTATACAGAAGCTATTGTAGATAAGACATTACTGGATAACCTACTATATTTACGGTAAGCACTGCAGCTAATGCTTTTATATTTTTTGTCTATCATCACCTTTTAATGTCACATTTACAGAAATTATTCACTCTCAGTAAACTATTTTAAATCATACATTAATAGCCACTTACATGGGGATATTACAGAGCTTGTACATAGTTCACTCACTGCATTAATAGAAACTTTAAATGTATATTTGGGATCAAAGTTTTATTCATTTAGCATACACTATAAAATATCAATTATATAAACTAGAATTGAAAGAGGTCAAAATAATTCAATATCATTCCCAATTTTTGAGTGTTTTGTTATATTATTTAAAAAAAATCCATATCTATCTATCTATCTACATATATATATATATATATATATATATATATATATATATATATATATATATATACATATATATATATAGTATACTCTGCACCAGCGGGGATCCCTATTATCGGATCAGTGTAGTTTCTGGTTAATCGTGAGTCCCGAAAATAAGGGTCAAAACGCCCCTTAAACCCCTCAAAATGCCTTTAAAAAGGCATTAACAAGTAAACTGAGCCATTTGAGCCCATAAAAATCATATAGAAAAAAAGTTTAGAACTGACAGATAGTGCCGCATAATGCCAGATAATTGGGATTTTATAGCAAATAGGGAATTTATGCAGGTGCCGGTTGCTTGAGAGTCCCGGTTGGTTGAGTGCCAGGTAATAGGGATTTTACTGTATCTACCCATCTATCTATCTCTATCTATCTAAAAAATAATGTAAAATTATGTTATCATATTTTAAGATGTAACAATAAATGTGGAAATTGATATTTCTTAAGTGCATTTTTAAAATAGTTTTAGAATAATGCAGGACTTGAGTATATATTATACTCACAACATCAAACACCACTACTGAGAAGAGCAAGGCAGCCATTAATGGTTATGGGGTCCTGTAGAGAAGGGGGTTGCCCATAAAAAGCACATCTAGATAGTTTCAGCTCTACCATAATTTAAGCTCATCCCTTTCCTGACATTAACTCAGCTTTCTGTTAATATTAATGAAAAAGAGCTTTTTTACCTGATGTGTAGATCAATACTAAAATTCTATGTATTGTACTTTCAGTCAATATTTAGCTATATTATTTGTAGAATGCTTACTCGTAGCTGACATAGTTAAATAATAAACTGAAATTACAGCCCATGATCTGCAAACTAGGGGGACTATTACATTCCAAATTTGCAAGAGTTACAGAGGGATTAAATTAGAAAAGGTGCAACGACATGGCCGTAATCTAAATCCGTAAACCCTGCTTTGGCACGTAGCATTTCTGGGTGTGAACATGATAAATTATTCAAACCTGTAGGTATGGGTTTAGACGGAGCCAGTAGTAAAAGAGGCCGTCATCATTACGTCACTATATAACGAAGAGGCTCATACATTTTAAAATGGGATAAGAGTACAGTAAGTACCATTACAGTTGCTGCAGAGACTGGGCCCTAGGAAGTGAAGAGTTGTCCACAGTGTGTTAAAGAAAAAAAAAAAAGATTGTTAGGGGGAAAGGGGTAGAAAATGTATGAAGGGGAAGTAACAATAAAAATTATTGGGAGCACCGAATTGGAATAGTTATGTTTGCATGCTGCCCCATCACATGTCCACCACAGCAAGACACCTAGCTAAAAGTGAGACTTCCACTCTTTACCAGTGCGTTTGTGTACCCTTCTCTTGTTCCAATGATATGTTCTTATGTCAGTTAGTGCCTCTAAGAGTATTATGGATGGCCATGCAAATGAGAGTTACTGTCAGGAATCAATGAGCTTGTTTATCATTTGTCTGATTGACATGAAATTTGTGGTTATAACATTTATATCGGAATATTAAAGGATCACTGATGCCCTAATGGGAAGCTTGCTAGTTATTGCCACTTTCCATAAACAAATATCCTAATAACAATAATATCCTACAGCTGCTATGTGCTAGGTGCATGTATGTGTACAAGTCTGGAAAAATAAACTGTTTTTAGACATTAGGAAGATGGGGGGGGGGGGAGATATAAATGTTTGGGGGTAATACTGAATTGTTTGGGAAAAGAAACGACTGCTGAGAGGATAGATAATGTGGTGATTGGAATAAGATTGCTTGAAAGAAAGAGAAAGGATGTCCGGGGAGAAATATAAGTTCAGGCAATGGTGATGGGGAAAGAGAGGGGGGTATTGGGTGGAAGAAGAAAAGATAAGATATACTATTGGAGGGATAGTAACATTACTTTATATGAGTAACGAACGTCCTGGCTGTAGCATTAGCATGGGCTGCAAAAAATATTGTTATAAGTCATTATTTTAAAAATAATACTTTAATAAACTATTACATATTTTGTTTTGCTGTGCTCTTCAAAGACAAACACACTTTCCAAGTTTAATATCCTATTTCGCTTGACTTTCGATCATTGTATTTCTTTTTTTTAGTCATTCAGTCATGTTTGACTCTCTGTGACCCTACGGACCACAGCATGCCAGACACATCTTAAAGACAATGCCCCTCCAAGCTCATGTTCATTGCTTCAAATACCTCTTCTATTCATCTCCACTTCAGCCATGATACCAAAATAATTTTGATAATTTTCTGATTTCTGATAATTTTCTTCTTATTAGAGTTTATTTAGACAAAAACGTGGACCAGCAACAAAAAAGCATCCAAAAATGGCTGCTGCTGTTCACTGACTGACAGAAGACAATGGGACAATCCATTCCCACCAACAACCAATGAAAGTTTATTTACATTATGATATCCAATGAGATACAACACTTGTGAAGGTAGTGCACTGAAAGAATGTCTTGGTACGTCACACTAGATGCACAAAAATACTTATTTTTTATCTTCTGCGCAAAGGGCAAGAGTTGACCTTATATATATGACTAAAATACATATTTGTTTATTCTAAAAAGTTGTTTACTGTCTCTAGAACATATTTTTAATGAGAAATAGGGACTTGTTTACACTTATAAAATAAAAACAATGAATTTATAAGAGTACATAATTAACTGTTTCCTACCTTATACTCTACAATGGAAAAAAATACTGGCTCACAGCTTACATTTTAGCCAAATATCACACGTGCTGAAAAAAGTGAGAAATGCTATATATATATATATATATATATATATATATATATATATATACTGTATATATATATATATATATATATATATATATATACTAAAAATGTATGAATATTTGTATTATTTCCACAACACATTCCCTTCTTGTGTGCCTTCAATCTTTTTAATATGATATGGCCAAAATATTTGAGCTTTAGCCTCATGATTAGTGAGCAGTTCGGCTTGATTTCCTGTAGCACTGACTGACTTAGATTATTTTTGCAGTCTAAGATGTTTTCTCCAAAACCACAATTAAAAGACATCAATTCTCCAACTCACACATCAGTAAGTTACTACTTGGGATAACACAATTCTAATTATGCTGACTTTTGTTGAAAGTGTCCTATCTTTCCTTTTTTATAGTTTGCCCAGACATGTGATAGCTTTCCTCCCCAGAAGCAAATGTATTTTAATTTCATGGCTGCAATGACTATATAATATATAATATAAGTCACTGCCTCCATTTCTTCCCAATCTGTTTGCCAGAATCTAGGATTGCTAGTTGCCATGATCTTTGTCTTTTTAATATTGAGCAGCAGACCAGCAGATCAGAGTAGTATCACCCGCGTATATGAGATTGTTGATATTTCTCCCAGCAATATTGATTCCTGTCCTGGATTCGTCCAGCCCAAACCTATGCATGATGTATTCCACATATAAATTGAATAAATAAGGTGACAATATACAAGCTTGTCACACTTTTTTTCAAATTTAAACCATTCGGTTGTGCCTTGTTCTGACCTGGTCCATATTCAGATTCTTCAAAAGGAGGATGAGATGGTCTGGTAGCCCCATCTCTTTAAGATCATGCCACATTTCATTGTGATCCACACAGTCAAAGGCTTTAAAATAGTCTATGAAGTAGAAGTAAAAGTTTTTCTCTCCACCTCTTCCATGTGTGGGGCTTTCTCAGCCTTCTAAAGCACCTCCTGTTACTGCCTCTTTTGTGGGCGGGGCTTCCCTGCCTTATTAAGCCTTCTTGTCTACCTCTCGCCTTCACCTTCTTTTGTGCCTTAAAGTCGTTTCTCAGCACTCTCCTGCTGTTGTCCGGCCCTCCTGCACCTATGTTAATGAGGGCATACACATCACTGGAGAACGATGGTGGACATGCCTGCCAAGGCATCCATTAAGGTCACTTTCAGTCTCCTCTCCGTAAGAGTGGAACCCGACCACAAATATATATATATATATATATATATATATATATATATATATACACGTTTGATTTATATTGTCTCTCTTATATATATATATACCTAAGTTATGAATAATAATAATAATCTCTGCATCATTCCCTTAGCACTAACAAGTTTTCTTCATATAGGAAATATTAATTAATTACTTAAAGAAACCCTCTCTTGATACAACCTTTTCAACCTACTTTTGCTGTAGATCACAGACCCCTTTGCTTTCGGAAGCTACTTGACAGTGAGTAAACAAAGCAGAATCACAAATTAAATAGACAATTATTAAGCAAGTTCATATTCATTTTTGAGTAGCATGCAAGGCTCAGCCGCAAATGACCTGAAGTTTATCAGGTCATGTAACTATTGCTTATCAAACATCACATATATAGTTGTGAGCGTACGAGTTGTTGCTAACGCTGCGGGCTCGCGTAGCGAGCCCGCGGCCCTCGCGAAGCGAGGGCCGCGACTCGCGTAGCGAGCCGCGGCCCTCGCGTAGCGAGGGCCGCGGCTCGCGCAGCGAGCCGAGGCCCTCGCGAAGCGAGGGCACTGCCCGAGGGTCTCAGTTGCTGCAAGGAGCGCCGAAGGCGCTCCTTGCCAGCAACTGAGACCCTCGGGCAGTGCCCTCGCGAAGCGAGGGCACTGCCCGAGGGTCTCAGTTGCTGGCATGGAGCGCCGAAGGCGCTCCATGCCAGCACCTGAGGACCTCGCAAAGCGAGGGCCGCAGTTGCTGGCATGGAGCGCCGAAGGCGCTCCTTGCCAGCAACTGCGACCCTCGCAAACTTCACCTCGCAACCCAAACAGTACGACACACACATTACGACACTCGCAAACAACATACGACACACGTTCACACACATTACGGACTCGCAACACTCGGACGCAACTCGCGAACATTAGAAAATGTCAAACACAATACATACACACACCACATACATAAAAAACTTACCTACACCAAGAGGGAGCACCCAGCACCTCAAAAATACAACTTACACCTCGATTTTACTTCAAATAAAACAGTTTAGACACGAAAAAAAAAACGAAGCGAGAGAAAAAATGGCCGCCGAACAAAACGAAAACGAGGCTACAGCACTCTAAACTCGCAAAACACCACAAGAAACTCGCAAAACACCACAAAACACCTACGGATATTCCGATACAAACGTATAACACACATTACTCGCCATTTCTCGCCAATGCGGAAGTACACGACTACGCTAACGGTTTGGTCTCGCGCACGCACAGTGTTACACTGCACACATTCAGCACGCTTACACAGCAGATCCACACCACTAATGCTGCAGCAACATCAAGACACATTGACAGCTCTTCAACACAATGCTTAAAAATAGGTAAAGTATATTCATTTATTAATGTATTATATATTTCATTATTACACACCAAACAGCATTAGCTCACTTACAATTTCATTGCCGTCATTTTTTGACGGGCAATTCGCTAGTCCCAATATAATGTTCAGCTTCAAGTGATCTCTGGTAAGATAGAACACTGTGATTCTTATTTATTATGGACTGATATGACCTGCTGACTCTATTTTGATTGCTGACAAAAATTAATTGTCAGGGCCCATGCTTCACCATTTTTTCTTGCTTTATTAAATCATTACACATTTGTTTAACACCTTATTTGTGTCATCTGCAAAGAGGCACAATTTGCCTTGAAGCTCACTAGTAATATTAATAATAAATATATTAAACAAAACAAACCCCAACATATGTTATCTGACACCCTTTCTTAAGCCATTCTATCCCTCAAAGATATGATTGAATCCAGTCTCTGATTATAAAGTTTAAGAATTAGTTTATTGGGTGGCCAGTGTCAAAATCTTTCTACAATTTACATATTGGCTGCTCCACCCTTGTCTATAATTTTCTTACATAATCAACAAATCAATTAGATTAGTCTGACATTATCAACCAGTAGTTAAGCCATCTTTTTTTCAAGAATGTTTCCATTAGTTTGCTCATGACAAGATTATCGGTCTAACACAGTTTATTTTATTAATAATATTGCCTAACAATCTACAGCTAATGGTGTTACCAGCAAATTCTGAAGTACTTAGTATAAACACATCTCAAATTAGATTATCAAATATACAAATCTCTATAAATATGGTAAAACATTATTTTTGCTTGAGTTTTATCCATAATTAGTACATAGAGGTGACTTACAAAATTATAAATAAAGGAAATTAGCTGGGATGATAGATAGTATATAGGTAATAAATGCATTGATCCTTTTATGTTATGTAGCCACACACCGTCTCAACACTGCAGTTGAAGTTACGGCAGGCAAAATAATATTCCCCCCTCTGATGTGGCTCATAAAGTGGCTGACAGAAGAGGCCTTGTGGTACGAAAGGTGCATCCGAGGCCCTCGAGGGCCGAGTGCCCACGCCTAACATACTGATGGCCTCGCTGTAGATTCATCGCCGTCGAATTGCGCCATGTGGGAGGGGAGAATAGTTATTTGCCTGCAGTAACAGCGTTCAACCACAGTGTTGAGACTACATACCATAAAAGATCCAATGCCTTATATAAATAATTCAAACATAAATAAAAACTAAATGTTTCTGTTTATTTTCTTGTTAATCAATATAAAATGAGAAATATAAATTTTGGGTGTCACTTTAAAAAGGAGGGCTGGGGTATGTATAGTGGTTGGCTGGAGAATATACAGTAAGGTGCAGGTAGGCCTGTGGAAGGTCCTGGAAGAGGTGCAAGGGAATTCTGGAATTATATAAATACATTATATAAATACATCCAGGGTCAGTATAAAGATTTGTCAAGGGGTCTTTTTGTGCCAAGAAGTTTTCAACTGACAAGAGGACATCCCTTAAAGTTAGAAGTAAAAAGATTCCACCTTAAAGAAAGAAACAGGTTCTTCACAGTAAGGGTGGTTAATCTGGATAATTAAAGAGAGAGAGTATTGATCCAGGGAGAAATCCGATTGCCAGTATATGGAGTCAGGAAGGAATTAATTTTTTTTTCCGTTGAGATGAGTTTTACTTGTTTTTTTTTTCTGTTTGCCTTCCTCTGGATGAATTAATAATTAAAAATAAATAAATACATAAATAAGTAAATAATTGATTAATACTTAATTAACAACTGATTAATTAATAACTAATCCACATATTGCATATCAGAGGAGATCTTAAAAGGTTGAACTTGATGGACTGAAAGTATTGTTTCAACCTTTATTGCTATCGGCCTTATTAAATTGTGATTTAGTAAAATTAAAGGGCTCTATTTAAGCACACAGCATATTTTATTTACAGAAGTTTTTAGTTAGTGAAGACCTTGCTGTTGGATACAAGTTCACAAACTAAAAACTTCTGTAAAAAAAATATGCTGTGTGCTTAAATTGAGCTCTTTTACATTTACAGAATCGCAATTTAATAAGGCTGTATGTAACTATGTAACTATGTAAGGTTAGCTAAAGCCTGAGATACAAAAAAAATAAAATACTTAAATAAAATAAAAATGTGTAATTGTATTTATACTTTATATATAAATAGATAGATATATTGTCAGGAGTACCTGTTCTAATAGGCTTCAGGGTTGGCCATGTAATGACTCCCAGATTTAGTAGGCCATAACTTACTCCTTAAATACTAACAGGTTCTCAGCCGGCTGAGATCACACCAAAGTGCCAGTTTTAAAGTTGTTGTGCTATCCTGCTATGAGCCTTGGATCTGTTTGTGTCACTGCTGCAAATGTGTATGCTTCATGCTGCTATACTGTTCCTATTCTGTCGAGGATCTACCTGCACCAACCACTCTGCTCAAGTTCCATCATTGGCCTCCACCTGTGTGCTGGTTCCTGCCTTCAGTTTCCAGTATGCTCCTGAGAACCTCTGTTCCAGGTCTCTACTTCTGCATAGTCACTCGCTGCATTGCTAAGCTGCTTCTAGCCTGCCTTTCTCCTAGCTTACTGCTTACATGCCTTGTTTGTGCTTCTGCGGTTTTTACGTGCTACCCACTAAACTTTACTTATCCTGTTTTCTCATTTTTGTTCATTAAATTCTTTATGCAACCTCACCCCTGGAGGGTCCAAATTTCATTTTTTAGTACCCGGTTCCTGATATATATACAAATATAAACATATATACATTTATAGTAGAAAGCTATGTTAGACATTTTTTAATTAAAAAATTACTGCATACAATATTTTGCTACTGTAAAGAGTTTTTTCATTTTTTATTTGCCACTTAAAGGGCTAAACATTATTTGCATGAACATATATTCTTCTGTGCTAATGGTCTTACAATATTTGACCAGTACCCCCATTTAATTAATACATCTGTGAAAAGTGATTTACAAAAACAAAAAACAATTTTTTGGAGCTAATACAAACTTTGATGAATTCATGAATTTAGGAAGTAGAATGAGAAGCCGGAGTTATTTAAAATACAGTTGGTTGCATCCCATTAATTTAAGTATTTTTTGAAGATTAGTTATTATGCTGTTTTCTGTATGTACCCACTGAATAACCACTTGAGTGTTCGCTATTACCTTTATGTTGGCATGGTAACCTAATAATACAAAAAACAAAAACACTTTTTTGAGTAACTAATATATTAAAATACAAACTTTGATGAATGAAGATTGGAAGCCTGGGTTATTTAAACACTCCTGGTTACATCCCATTAATGTACGTATTTTTGAAGATTATCTATTATGTTATTTACTGTATGTACCCATTGAAAACCACTTGAGTGTTCTCTACTACCTTTATTTTGTCATGGTAACCTAGTAATACTGTACATTTGTCAACTAAATTTAAAAGGACACTATGTGAACTTGTAAGTTCGTATAAACAGTATATTTATTTTATTTTAAAAGAACAAAGGTTTTTAGCAAAAAAAGCATCATGCAGGCTAGAAGGAAATTCTCCACCCAACTGACCATTGTCCAACCTTAAAAGAATTTCAAGGGTGCACATTACATTTTTTTTAGGTTGGTTAATGACCTTTAGATGGAGCAAACCCTAGTGAACCTTTTTTGCACCATGATATTATAATTTTGTATGTTTTACTTGAATGTATTGCTCTGGGGAGAAAAGTTATGGTAAGTCAGGACAAGCTACTTTATTTCTTTGGTAAATGGATACCTCCAAGTTACTGGGCAAGAAGTTTTGCTCTGTCTATATTGTTTAATGACAGTGTTTAATGTACAATTAACAAAAAGATCCTTAAAGGACCACTGTAGTTTAGGAAAAACTTTACAACAATGTTAATTATGTAACTAACTCTCAGCTTTTCTTAAGCTACATTTACTGTAAATCATTAGCTTTAAAATAAAATGGGGTTGTCCATGGCAGATTGCACATTAACGAGGAGTTCAAACTCAGATGAAAGACAATGCTTTAGAAAATGCTATTTGAATACCAATGGGGAAAGATATTAACAATTAAAATGATGCACACCAGACACAAGCCTTTTACGTCCAATGTTAATTACCAAGGGCCGATTTAATTGGCCAAATCACAATTACTTGAACTTGAAAAGCAGCTCGTAAAGGATATGGATATTCAATTGGCTACATTTAGCTACTTGCTTTCCAATTGCAAGTTTCCTGCCCAAAATCACTGTGGGCATGCCAAAGAGGCACTACTCAGCCCTATATCCTCTATTGATTTTTCAAGCCCGCAAAAGTTAACAGTGCTAAAGACGCAAAATCGATATTCAATTACAATAGTTCAAGTAACTTGCAAATGAAATCTGACCCGCAACTCGAAAAAATTTATCAAAAGATATTATGAGTAATAGATAGTACTCGCAAGGGGGTTAGACACTACTTCAAAATTCTGGGAAAGCATGGGAAGGCATGACAAATATATTGCACAACAGTCTTAAGCTCACAAGTCTGCAATAATAAAATATTAGTTTTAATTTTTTTTTCTGTGTCATATCGATCCCAGGAATACATATCATGGAATGCACATGAACTAGAACAGTTGATTTAATGATTTTTATTGATTTTTACATTGATGGATTGTGAGTCCGATCACAAATTTTACTTCTAAACACTAATTGATTGTAGTATGGACTCCATGTTTTACTGATATCATGATGATGATGGACTCAATTTACTATTGGCTATGTCTAAGAAGTATGGTGAGTGTTTAAAATTATGGGCTTGCTTAAATATTGTCAGATTATATGATCATGTTCCCTGAAATCCTACGTACAAGTGCCAGGTTTCCATGTAGAGGCTGTGAGAGGGCAGTTGTGAGTTAGAGACAATTGAATAAATTTAAATGTTTTGAAAAAATTTAATCCACAGCCAAAATATCTGGTTACAGACAATTAAAGGCTTGCAATTGAATGGGGCCCCAAGAACCTATTGTTACAATCTGCTTCTTAATTGGGCTTAGCAAGAACCTAGTTCAAACTTACCGAGCAGCATTGTATGGTCCTTACCATCACTTTTAGCAGAAGATAGACCAATGGTTCATGAAGAGTCTAGGTGTGCACTACTTGCATATATAAATCCCTTTAATGTGAGATCTATCAAGACAGAGCAGGCAACAGCAGCCTTGGCAAAATAATACATGGACAGAAACACCTTGTTTTATGTCTCCTCTAGCAAAAGCAAAACTGTTTAATAACTGCCTCCCAACATCAGTTACAGATTACCTCACAACACTCTACATTGGTTAACTATTTATGAACTGGCTACAAATGAAATGTAATATAGAGTTTAAACACGTAGCATCACACATTGTCAATTATTAAATATAAATTGGTCCCAAGAGTCTGTTCTTCACAACTGTTCCCCTAGTATTTAGTGTAGCCTGGACAGTTATCTCGATCAGATGACTGGCCACCTACACTTTTTTAAATATCTTCTTGTCTGGAAAGGCCATCGGCGTTGTGATGCATGTTTCCTTTCCGGTGTTGTACTGTAAAATTAAATATCTGAAGAGCTAAACTCCAGTACAGCAGTCGCCCATTGTATACAGCCACCCTGGACAATCAACACAGGATATTATGATAGGTCACCACCACAAACTCCCTCCCATAAAGATAATGCTGAAATTTCTTTAGGACCCAGACTACTCCTTTTCGATCGCTGCATAGGCAACCTCGCTAGGCAGCAACTTTTGGCAGATATAAGCAATGGGATGTTCTATCCCCTGCTCGACCTTTTGGTTCAGCACAGCCCCTAGTCCGAAAGTGGAAGCGTCTGTCTGTACTACAAAGGGGTGATTATAATCCGGAGAAGCCAAAATAGGAGAGCAGGTGAGGGCATCCTTGAGGGCCTGAAATGCCAAGTCACACACAGGGGTCCACTGTATCAGACAAGGCATCTTCTTCTCTGTGAGGTTCATTAATGGCTTGGTCAGTGTGCTGAAATGAGGAATAAACTTTTGGTAATATTCTGTGGCACCTAGGAAAGCCATTACCTGCTTTTTGATTTATGGTATAGGCCAAGCCATTATTCCTTCTATTTTGGATTGTTCTGGTCTGAGCTGCCAACTGCCTACCTAGTGACCAAAATACTGCACTTCAGCCATAGCCCATTGGCATTTATCTGGTCTGATGGTAAGCCTGGCCTGTTCATTTGTGCGCAAAATTTGGCTAATGTGGTGTAGGTCTTCCTCCAATATATTGCTAAAAATGGCAATATCATCCAGGTAGGCCAGCAAAAAACCATGGTGCCCTTGCAACACCTTATCCACCAATCTATGGAAGTTAGAAGGAACATTTTTCATCCCAAAAGTCATCACTTGTACAGTCCAAAAGGAATGATAAATGCTGACTTCTCTCTGGCAGTCTTCTCAAGGGAAATTTGCCAATGCCCCTTGGAGAGGTCCAGAGTGGTCAAGAACTTAGCGTTGCTCAGATGATCCAACAACTCGTCCTGTTCGTGGAATAGGATACACTTCTATTTTGGTCCAATCATTCAGTCTCCTATAATCCACACAGAACCGAGTGGTTCCATCCTTCTTAGGCACCAGTACTACAAAGGTGGCCCAGGGGCTACTGGATGGCTCAATAACTCTGAATTGTAGCACAGCGCGTAATTCCTGCCACATACTAGCTCTCACTGACTTCAGGAACCCTGTATGAAGCTTGTTTTAAGGGGGCACACCCATCTGTAAGAACCTGATGAGTGACTAAAGGAGTGCACCCTGGGGAAGTTGAAAACAGGGGGTGATAAGTATTGTATCCACTAACTGCTGCTACTGTGGGTTATTTAAACTATGGTTTTGATCTACGCCAGTATGGGGCCACCCTGTGCAAATTTCTAGTTTCCACTATCACTACATGTGTGTGAGGATTCAGTTTCTTGCTGATTATATATAGTCCCTCCCATTTAGCTTGGAATTTGTCATGTGGGTAAGGCACAAGCATTAATACTTCCTAACCCATTTTTAATTCTCTTCTCGGGTCCCTCTATCATAATACTTCTTAGCTTTACCTTGGGGTGCCTGCACATGCTCCCTGGCCAGTCCAGTTAACCTGACCAGCTTTTCTCTAAATGCTACCACATAGGAGGCCACTGATACTGGATGTTAAGTATAATCCCCCTCTTAGGCCTCCCTGATCACATTCAATGGACCTCGAACTTGGAGGCCATACAAGATTTCAAAGGGGGATAACCCAGTGGACTCTTGTGGCACCTCCCTGTAAGCGAAGAGAAAGCAAGGGAGCAACCATTCCCAATCTTTCTCCTGTTATGTAAAAACGCACAACATGCATTTTAGGGTTCCACTGAAGCGCTCACACAGGCCATTAGTTTAAGAATGATAACAGCAGGCGGTCACGTGTTTACTCCCACACAACTTCAATAACTGCTGTACTACACTAGCCATAAATTGTGGGACCCAGTATAAAAAAAAATTCCTACTGAAAACCCATACGGGAAAACACCCCTACCAAAGCTTCAGCTATCTTTGGAGCTGTGATTTTTGTTAAGGGCACTGCCTCAGGATAAAGGGTAGCATAGTCCACTACAGTGAGAATGAACTGCTTGCCCAATCTACTGGTTCTAGCCAAAGGCCCCACAATGTCTATGGTCACTCTTTGAAAAGGAACTTCTATCACAGGGAGGGGCTGCAAAGGCACCCACATACCTTTCCCCGGGATTTCCTGGCGTTGGCATGTGTCACAGGAAGTGAAATAGGTAATCACATCCCGATTCACACCAGGCCAACAGAACACCCTAGTTAAATGATGGTGAGTTTTCTTAATGCCCAAATGACAAGCCAAAGGGACCTCATGAGCTAAGGCCAACAATTTCCCACGGAACCCCTGAGGTATCACTAACTGTCTAGTCTTCCTTTCCCCCTCTTCCCCTTTGGCAATGTTGTGGAGAAGTACAAATATACATACATACATTATTTAATATATATATACTAGCGTATTGCCCGTCAAAAAATGACGGCAATCAGATGTGTATGTTTTAAAAGCTGTTTAGTTATTAATATACATATGGAATTGTAAGGTAGCTAATGTTGTTTTCTGTGTACTACTGAAATATAGAAATCAAATTAATAAATGAATTTATGTATTTTTATGCATTGTGTTGAAGAGTTGACAATCTGTGTTGATGTTGCAGCAGCATTAGTGGTGTGGAGGTACTGTTTAAGCGTGATGAACGTGTGCAGTGTAATAGTGTGCGTGCGCGATCTGAAACTGTTAACGTAGCTGTGTACTTCCGCATTATCCTAAAATGGCGGATAATGTGTGGTATGCGTCTTAGCGGATTATCGGTACGTGTTTTCCGTGGTTCTAGTGCTGTCGCCTGGTTTTCGTTTTGTTCGTGCGGCATTTTTTCTGCGGTGCTCATTGCCAAAGTACTACGGTTTAACCTCTCGCCTCGCTGCGCGAGGCGCGCCGAGCAATGAGCGCCTGCGTCGCTCATCGCTCAGCCCGCTAAAGTACTACAGTTTAACAGTAAATATGGTAAAACGGTCAAATGACGGTCAATAAAGATTAAATGTAGTGAAATTTGTTTGCCACTCAACATGACGCTACATTTGTCCCTTTTTTTTCCCTTAAAATAAATACAATTTTTTTTTTTTTTTTTTTTTTTTTGTAACCTGCAACTTATATTTCACATCAAATGCGTTGGTTTAGGCGGGAAATCCGATGTTGCGCGAGACAAAGTCGTTAAATCTGTGTTAATGCGTAAATCTGTAATTGTGTTTCGTAAAATGTATTCGCTACTGTCTTTTTACTCATTGCGCGGTTAATCCGCATCCTTTATCTCATTGTTTTTCAAACACATACGTCTGTGGCTGTGTTTTACGCAGTTCGTAGTAGTATAGCCTCGCTTTCATTTTTTTCGGCGGCCATTTTTTTCTTTGTAACTCGGCTAAATCGATCTAAATTGCAGTTCCAACTCACTTCCAGATGTCCTGCCTGGTTCCCCATGCTGTAAGTGATGTTTGTTTTATTTTTTTAGTGTGTATTTAGTGTTTTTTTACTGTTTTTGTTCCGCTGCTTATCTCGTACATTTTTTTCACCTCATATTTTTTTTCTAAGTGCTACGGTTTAACGGCTCGCCTCGCTATGCGAGGCTCGCCTGCAATGAGCGCCTGCGGCGCTCATTGCCAAAGTGCTACGATTTAACATAACGGCTCGCCTCGCTACGCGAGGATCTCCTGCAATGAGCGCCTGCGGTGCTCATTGCCAAAGTGCTACGATTTAACGGCTCGCCTCGCTGCGCGAGGCTCGCCTGCATTGAGCGCCTGTGGCGCTCATTGCCAAAGTGCTACGATTTAACGGCTCGCCTTGCTGCGCGACGGTCGCCGGCCGCTGAGCGCCTGTGGCGCTCATCGCTAAGTCGTACGCACTACGCAACGCAGCGTGACGACGAATCGTAGTTAGACAATTGTAATATGTGATATATAGCATTTATTAGCTTTGTAGTACCCTTAGTATTTAGCTAAATGCAAGCTCCACTATGAGACCATAATAACATCTATAATCACAGGAGGGATTTGTCTGTATGTTGATACTGATTTTAACCCTATAGTCATAGAAGATATTTATGCTGGAACTCGTAATAATGTTGAATGTTTGCGGGAAGAGTTAAAAAGCGGAGCAGCAAATTCTAAAAGAATATTAGTAGGAGTATGCTATAAACCCCCAAATATAATTAAAAGTGAGGAAATGCAATTATTGTTACAGATTGGAAATGAAGCTAAGCATGGTCAAGTTCTAATAATGGGAGATTTTAATTACCCTGAAATAAACTGGATAAATGAGACCAGCAGTTCAGCTAAGGGGAGCAGGTTCTTGAGTACACTCAGAGATCATTATCTGGCCCAGGTTATACAAGAACCTATAAATGAAGCTATCTTGGATTTAGTTATCACAAATAATATTGATATAGTATCAAATGTTGAAATAGGGCAACCTTTGGGAAACAGTGATCACAATACCATCTCGTTTGAGATTTAATTAAAAACCATAACTGTAAGGGGCCAACAAAAACTCTTAATTTTAAAATGGCCGATTTTAACGGTCTAAGGGCAGCGATGCAACATATAGACTGAGAACTGACAGGTAAAAATACTGACCATAAATGGTGATGTTTATTTAGTAAGGATTTGAACATTGTCCATGTGGAAATAAAAGTAGAAGGAGTAAATCACACAGCGTCAATTCCTCACATCTCACTCACTGTCAACAACGACATCATCACCCCCACCTCCCAAGCCCATTGTCTTGGAGTTCTACTGGACCCCGCTCTGTCTTTCATCCCTCACATACAATCACTAACTAAATCTTGTCTTCTCCATCTAAAAAACATCTGAAGAATTCGTCACTATCTTACATAAGACACAACTAAAATCCTAATACACTCTCATCATCTCTTTACTAGACTACTACAACTCGCTTCTTGTTGGCCTACTCACCACCTGACTATCTCCACTTCAATCCATTATGAATGCCTCTGCAAGACACATCTTCCGTACACATCGTTCAGTGTCGGCATCACCTCTCTGTCAAACACTCCACTGGCTTCCCTTAGCCTCAAGAATAACATTTTAAATTATGACCCTAACTTACAAAGCCCTCAACAATAACGCTCCCCCATATATCTCTGCTCTCATCTCCAAATACCCCCCCACCCGCCCTCTTAGATTATCCTGTTGCCACAAAACATTTAAAACCTCACTTAAAATGCATCTCTTTAAAGAAGCATATCACCTTCCACCCTAACAAGCTTATCACCTCTCTCTCAATCTTTACCTTAAATTTTAAGTCTGCAAGTTTCTATCCTAAGTACTTTGGGAATGGATGTTTTATTCCTAGCTCAAAGACAGGGCCCTCCCTGCTTTGATATATGTTAATTTGTATTTATCTTTGTCTGAACTTAACTTATGTACAGAGCTACGGAATATGTTGGCGCATTTGTAATGAACTATAATAATAAATCACAACCCATGTGGCTTAACAATGAATTAAAGATGAAGATGAGGAGTAAAAAAACAAGCATTTAAATTATACAAACAAGAGGGGACAGAGACTGTTTTTCGTAAGTACAAGGAAATCAACAAGGCTTGCAAAAGGGCTATTAGACTAGATAACATCGAAGAAGGCCAGGAAGGAAGATATAGGAACATTACAATGTGACACAGGCCATCTGATAATTAGTGACCAGGAAAATGCAGATGAGCTAAATAGGGTATTTTCTTCGGTATACACAAGGGAGGTATTAGAGGTTGGGTCACTGCAACATAATGGGGCTACACTACTTTTACCAAATAACTGGTTAACGTAGGAAGAAATCCAAAAGAGGTTGGAAAAAATAAATGTTAATAAAGCCCCAGGTCCTGATGGAATACATCAAAGGGTACTGAGGGAACTGGGCTCTGTAATAGCAAAACCATTATATCTAATTTTTCAAGATTCACTAAACACAGGGTCTTTACCAGATGACTGGAGAAACGCAGCGGTCATACCTATATTTAAGAAGGGAGCAAGAGGAAATCCAGAGAATTATAGACCAGTTAGTCTTACTTCGGTAGTTGGAAATCTTTGAGAAAGGTTAATAAGGGATAATATACAAGAGTATGTCTATTCAAAAAGGATTATAAGTAGGAGCTAATATGGATTTATGAAGGATAGGCCATGTCAAACAAACCTAATTAGTTTCTATAAGGAGGTGAGTAGGAATTGGATCAAGGCAACTCAGTGGATGTAGTCTATTTGGATTTTGCAAAGGCTTTTGATACAGTGCCACATGGAAGACTATTGAGCAAACTAAGGGGTACAGGAATTGCCATAAATAATTGCTTATGGATTGAGAGCTGGCTAAAAGACAGGAAGCAAAGGGTTGTGGTAAATGGAACGTACTCGGATTGGACTACTGTGGTAAGTGGGTTCCTCAGAGTTCAGTATTAGGTCCCCTCCTTTTTAACATATTTCTTAATGACTTGGAAGTGGGATTGGAGTGTGGTGTCTCCTTTTTTGCTGATGATAAAAAATATTAAGTAATTAAATTGATGCAAGGTAATTAAATCAGAAGATTTCACCTTAAAGAAAGAAAAGGGTTCTTCACAGTAAGGGTGGTTAATCTGTGGAATTCTCTACCAAAGGAGGTGGTGACAGCGGATTTGATAGATAACTTTAAAAAGGGATTTATATATATTTTTGAATAAAAAGGGCAATAAGGGTTATCCTGGATAAATAGAGAGAGAGAGTATTGATCCAGGAATTAATCCGATCGCCAGTATCTGGGGTCAGGAAGGAATTTTATATATTTTTTCCCTGTTGAGACAATTGGCAAAGTTTCACTGGAGTTTTTTTTCTGTTTGCCTCCCTCTGGACCAATTAATAATAAATCTGCGTATTGCAGATGAAAGGAGATATAAAAAGGTTGAACTTGATGGACTAAAGTCTTTTTTCAACCTAAATTACTATGTAACTATGTAACAATAGTCAAGGCAAGGCTAAGACTCAAGGCTAGAACAAAGTGTTTACTGCCCATAAATTGTAAAAAATAAGGGGATCTGTGCAATGATATAGATATCATGCATGCTTATGTGTGTTAGTTACGTGCCTGATTACTAATTGGCTTATTAATATAAATAATAGTTTATTGGCTTAGAAAAGGGTGTTGGTGGACTGTATCATTTTCTAGAGGGTAGTAATGGAATATACCATTTTCTGTATGTGGAAATGGTATAAAAGGAGTTGTTTATCTAATTGTTGCCAGCAGCAGACAATCAGCCACATTAAATTCCAAACCTGTAAACCATTTGTCGAACGTTGGATGCACGTCCATGCACACGATCAATTAGTCAAACCCTTAGTTACAGGTTTAGACAAAGCCATTGGTAACAGAGATCATCAGCATTACGTCACTGAAAAATGGGAGGTTAGATCTTACGTGCTTCAATTATGAATTGCGATCAGACCCACATTTCAGAAATAATGCAATATTAATAAAGCCGTAAATATGATATTCTATTACATGTGAGTTACATTATATGTATTAAAAAAATTGTTTGCCAGGATCGATATAACACGAAATTTAAACATGAAATAAATTATTTTCTGTTGTCGATTTGCAAGCTTCAGAATGCTGTGCTATTTATTTTAATACCTAACATCACTTTCCCTTCACATATCAGTACAGTAGTGTGTTTATATTTGCATTTAGCATGCTACAGTTGGACTTTACCCCTTTAGCGGGTCCTCTCTAGCACCCGTTGGCTTCTTGGCTCCATTTGTAGCAGTTTGTAGCAAAGGATTTGCAGGCACTCAGTTTAAATTTCCACTTTCCATAGTATTTTATCGCACCTAACCCTCAAGTTGTTCGCGGGTAGCTTTAAGAGGCCAATTTAATAACCATAAGTCTTGCGGGCTATGTTACCGGCTACGAATTTCACTGTTGGGGGAATTTAATAGGGCTAATGGTGTATCCTATGCTGTTGCTGCCCCTTGAGTGGCCCAAATAAACCAAAAATAATAAGATAAATCTGTGTTTTCATATTATGACTGGGTTTTGGAGTTGAATGTCCGTTTATGGGTAGGTTTTTCGTTTTTCTGTATAGCAACTCTTTCTCCGAGACATAACAATCTCCCACTAGACCCTTTTCTTGCTGTTCAGCCCTTCGCTTAGCTCCAGCCAAAGTTTCATCTCTAAGAAGCGCTAGTTTGAGATCCTCTACATTTCCCCAGAGGTAATGAACTCAGCGTAGGCTCCTGGTTAAGGTATCGATGGGGTGATGGTATCGACCCTCCATGGGCCCCAAATCATTACAGGCAGTCCTGTAATCGATCACACTTCTCGAATCCCTTTACTAGTGTCCCAATCCAGGTGCAAGCGGGCGACTGGAATGAAAATTGTGGCCCCTCCGGACACCACGACCATCAATTGATTTGGCAAGTCAGTGTGGACCACAGTGATAGCAGCTCCAGTGTCACTAAACCCCCAGAACTTGCTTGCCCTGCATCCAAACAGATTGAAGGGGGGAATAGCGTTGATCCTGGACTCTCTTTGCCAAATTAGGACAGCTCTCTTGATGCGTCCGGGCCGATGACACCCAAAACACTTAATGCTCTGGCTCCTTCCAATTGGTCGTGAGCTTGTAGTTTCCATGGGAGAATGCCTTACTCCATTATGAGCTACAGAGCACAGCAGGGCCGTCTGAACACTAGGAACAAAGGGAGGGGCTGGTGTGCATAAAGGTCCATTAGGGACCCCGGGGATCTTCCCCAGGGCCCCAGTTGAGGCAGCCTCTCTATTCCATCGATCAACACAGGTTTCAATAAAATGATCTGCCAGCTTGGCACCCTTATCAGTTTTAGTGGGTTTCTGGTCCTGCACCCAAACCCTTAGTCCATCCGGATAAATCATATACAATTGTTCTAGAAGGATGAGGTCTAGCTGCCACACTCATGTCTCATGCAACACAACACCTCTGCATAAGTATCTCCTGGACCCTTCTTTTATGCTCTGAACCTTTTCAAATATGCCTCTGGGGTAATTGCAAATCTGGCCAAGAGTACTTTCTTCACTTTCTGATAGTCTTTTGCTTGTTCCCAGGGCATAGCCCGGAACACCTCACTGGCCCTTCCAGTAAGCTTGCTCACCAGCAACTTGATCCACTCCTCTTCTGGGATTTGATGTAACTCACATTGCTGTTCAAAGTCCTACAGATAAACCTCAATGTTGTCCTTATTCTCCACTAATTGTTTGAAACTGGCACAAGCCATTGTTAACAAGGGGGTCATGCTCGGTTGGGTTCCCTTGGTCCCATGCCCCTTTTGCACAGAAGGTCCCCTCTACTGTAGCTGAATTCAGATGTGCCCAGAGCATCATAACCTGTCTGTTGGTGAGCTCTTGGGGCATCACTGCCTGCCACCGCTGGAATCTTTGAAATACCTCTTCTTCTTCTGCAACTGACAGCTGTGGGGCATGTATTGGAGCCGAGTTGACATGTACTGGCTAATCACCTCAATCCACTACCTCCCCACCTAGAGGATGTTCCCCCCCCCTGTCGCCCTGACCAAGCCCTTGGTTTTGAATTCCTCTTTCAGTTCCGCCAACAACATCTCCTTGTAACTTGTCATTCTGCTGTAGTCACAGAGATCTCCACCGCTGCCACCAGATATTACTATCTGCTTCTTAATTGGGCTTAGCAAGAACCTACAGGTAGTACAAGCTTACCCAGCAGCATTGCACGGTCCTTACCATCTCTGTTAGCAGAAGATAGACCAATGGTTCTTGGAGAGTCTAGGCATGCACTCTACTTGCATATATAAATCCCTTTAATGTGAGATCTATCAGGACAGAGCAGGCAAACAGCAGCCATGGCAAAATAATAAATGGACAGAAACACCTTGTTTTATGTCTCCTCTAGCAAAAGCAAAACTGTTTAATAACTGCCTCTCAACACCAGTTACAGATTACCTCACAAAACTCTAAATTGGTTAACTATTTATGAACTGGCTACAAATGAAATGTAATATAGAGTTTAAAAACGTAACATCACACATTGTCTATTATATAATATAAATTGGTCCCAAGAGTCTGTTCTTCACACCTATGGCTTTAAATAAACTAACTATACAATGGATGGCTTGAAGCACTGTGATAGGCAAGGAACATTCATGCATATCTAGGGGGATTCCTAAACATAAGAGGAGATAAAATGACATAAATTCTGTATTGAACATAAGTATCTCAATATTCCTCGAAGCACTCTTAAATCATTCACTTTAATGGTGTACCAAGTAAATATTTGACTGCCATTATTTGTGTAGTGTACAAATAATGTCAGAGCACCCAGGTAACAGAACACTTTGTTAAGTGTATTTTTGATGCCTGGAACATTCACATAATCGGTGAGTGATTAGAAGGAGCTCAACTGGTGCATATCATTTTTGGAATGACCACATTTAAAGAATGTCAGCCTCATACTGGTAATTTTTTTGACTAATATTTGAATATTAATAATTAGATTAATAGTTAAATGTTGCTTAGCAATACATGACATGTCATGATCCTTAATATAGCCTATTATTATCCTTTATATAACCTTTGTTACAGATACTAAAGTTACAAGTCAGAATGCTTTAGAAAGGTACTTACCTCTTTGTATCCAGTAATACAACCTATCTTAGATCCAATATTGCAAATTTTGGCAATGACTCACTACTTTAATATTTCACTTCATGTGCGATAACTGAACCCAAATTAAATTAAATAAAGCCTCTGTATATTTCTCTAGATACTGTACCTGGAGTTTCATTAAGGAACCTATTTATTATTATGTAGCAAACTAGTAACTGATTTAGCCTTAGATTAAGTTAGTTCTAGAATGATAAATATCATGAAATGTTAGCAGTTTGTCAAGTATTGTAAATATTTTAGTGCAAGAAGTTTAGTAACGTTTAAAAAGTGTAGTAACTTATTAGGTCACGCCTCATGTAATATGTTTGGTTTGTACTTAATTAATGTGATTGGGATTCTGTACCAAAAGTATAATATTTTATTGTTACAATTCCTTGCAAAAGTATTGAGGATATGCATAATTTAATTTACAGACCATGCACACAACTTTGAAGATGTGTTTTTTTCTATTGTGAAGCAAACAACAAATATCTCAAAATAACAGAAAAAGGCAATGTTCATAACAATTCACCCCCCTAAAGGCGATACTTTGTAGAGCCAGCCTTTTGCGGCAATTACAGCTCCAAGACGCTTTGGATAAGTCTCTATGAGCTTGCCACATCTTACCACTGGGATTTTTGCCCATTCCTCCTTGAAAAACTGCTCCAGCTTCTTCAAGTTGGATGGTTTGCGCTTGTGAACAGCAATCTTTAAGTCTGACCAGATTAAGAACAGATTTTCTATTGGATTGAGGTCTTGGCTTTGACTAGGCCATTCCAACACATTTACATTGTCACAATCTGCTTCTTCAAGGGGGCTTGATATGAAAGGTAGCTAAAACCTACCCCTGCAGAATCATGTAGATCCTGGTCTCTGTGGCACAAAAGATGGCTTCTGAAGAGGTACTGGCAGAGAATACTGGATCCAGGTTACTTAGTGGCCCATGACAAGACCACTCCCCAAGTCAGGATGCAACAAACAGAAATAGTCTCACACAGTAGATATGTGAAAACTATCTCTCAACCTTT
Organism: Discoglossus pictus; assembly: GCA_027410445.1. NCBI lineage: Eukaryota > Metazoa > Chordata > Amphibia > Anura > Alytidae > Discoglossus > Discoglossus pictus. Next base: position 455,383,875 of record CM050164.1, read on the forward strand.
ATTGAATGATCAAAACAACATATTTATACTCTCCAATACCACACCCTTGTGTACATTTGTGTATGTTTGATGTCAGCCCATTTGGCTTGCAACCTTGGGCTATCAAAGCGCTTGAGATCAAATTCACCAGATATCTATAGCTGGTTAGTGAAAAAACCTTTACGTTAAACTCAAGTGTTTGCTTAGGTCTACTTGAAGTACATACATCTGCCTTGTATGTGTGAGTGTGCAATGATCTGCAGCTAACTTCTATGCAGATCATTTTTAACAATTCCACATATGTTGTATATAACATTTTCCCTCTTATAATATATTATAACTAGGATATATAATAAGCATGTAGAGGTACATATAATCACACAATAACACATAATCCCAATGCAACAATGTCATGCTCCCTTGGCCATATTCATAAATTACTGGCAATATGAGTCCTTAAACAATTAAATCATGACATACATGTTTCCCTTTAAACCACTCAAGTGTTGCTTTAGCCTCAAATCAAGCAAAGAGTGGTACAGGTTTTGCTCAAGAATATCCCTGTATTCAGCACCATCCATCTATTGCTTAACTCTGACCAGTTTCCCAGTCCAGGCTGCTGAAAAACATCCTCACAGCATGATGCTGCCACCACCATGTTTCACTGTGGGGATGGTGTTCTTTGGGTGATGTGATGTGTTGGGTTTGTGCCAGACAGCGTTTTCTTTGCTGGCCGAAAAGTAAAATGTTTGTCTCATCAGACCAGAGCACCTTCCTCCATAAATTTTGGGAGTCTTATACATGCCTTTTCGCAAACTCAAAATGTGACATTTAGTTTTTTGCTAAAAGTAATGGCTTTCTTCTGGCCACTCTGCCATAAAGCCCAACTCTATGGAGCGTACAGCTTATTGTCGGCCTATGTACAGATACTCCAGTCTCTGCTGTGGAACTCTGCAGCTCCTCCAGGGTTACCTTAGGTCTCTGTGCTGCCCCTCTGATTAATGCCATCTTTGCCCGGTCCGTGAGTTTTGGTGGGCGACCGTCTCTTGGCAGGTTTGCTCTTGTGCCATGTTCTTTCCATTTGGTTATGATAGATTTGATGGTTTTCCTAGGCATCACCAAACATTTGGATATTTTTTTATACCCTAACCCTCAACAACATTGTCCCTTACTTGTTTGGAGAGTTCCTTGGTCTTCATGGCAGTGTTTGGTTAGTGGTGCCTCTTGCTTAGGTGTTGCAGCCTCTGGGGCCTTTCAAAAAAGGTGTGTATATGTAATGACCGATCATGTGACACTTAGATTGCACACAGGTGGACATCATTTCACTAATTATGTGACTTCTGAAGGTAACTGGTTGTACCAGAGCTTTTTATGGGCTTCATTACAAAGGCGGTGAATACATACCACATGCCAATTTTCTGTTTTCTATTTCTAAAAAACTGTTTTATATATACATTTTTCTTATTTCACTTCACCAACTTTCTTAGCCATCACATAAATTTCAGATTAACAAAACATTGAACTTAAGGCTGTAACAAAATAGGTAAACAGTCAAAGGGGGTGAATACTTTTGCAAGGCACTGTAGTTTAGTTATTATGAATATTTCTCAATGCTCTTGGGTTCTGAACTCATTTTATACATGTTTTGTTATCTTTTTTTCTCTATTTATAATAGATTTAAATTTACATGTATTTATTAATGCACAACGAATCAGTGAGCTATACCCTGTAGGGTCACCAAAAATGGGCAGGTGATAGCAGAGAGGTCAGATAAAACAAGGATAATTTGTAACCCAGATCCCAGCAAGCTAACAGTTAACAGTGCTTGGGGTCGGCATGTTGTGGATCGAGTTAATAAATCATTGGAAGGGTTTGGAAATGAACCTGCAGTCTTGGTACCTATTGGTACCAATGGCAAAGTAGTGGAAGATGGACTATAAATATACATTTAAACTATAAATATAAATCGACTAACGTAGTCTTTTAGGGGGGCAAAAACAATTTTCTTAAGTTAATTTACTCATTGTTAAAACTAACTATTCAGAACCTTTATCTCTAGTTTATTAAAAAAAGAAATTATATTTACATTCTAAAAAGCATTGTGCTCTAAAATTCATAAGAATATACAGTATGAACATAAAAATAATAAGGTAAAAGAAAAAAATGGTACCATATATCATTATAAATATGTTCCATGATTAGAAAATATATTGGAGCAATACATTTTTTTATAGCATTTTGATCAGAAATTTTCATGCCCCATGCCCTCAGTAAATACTTGAGGAGGTTAAAATCTTATTGTAGCAGGTTAGAGAAGAGGCTACACTTTCCTGTTAACTTGCAGTTCTTTGTTGTGACTAGAGAATGCTCGGCATGCCCGAAAGCACTTAATGCTGACATCTTCTTGCACTCTTCTTGTATTTATGGCTATCCAACAGGATTGGAGGAGTATGGAAGCTTCTTAAAAAGTTGCACAAAGTCTGAGTTTTCTGTCATTGCTTGTGAGGAACCAGTAAAGGATACAAGTGGGATATTATGTGAAATGACCAAGACCATCCGAATTCCCTAAAAAGGTCCTCTGCATAATAACACAGCCTGCCTTGTAACTAAACTGAAGTTTAGGATTTACTGTGTTGTTATTCATGCTTTATTTTAATAATAAATAATTGTACTAAGTATCATTGTATATCCAATTAAATAATGTTATGTACTTATACATAATAAATCTATATTTATATATATATATATATATATATATATATATATATATATATATATATATATATATATTGTGATAGAATCATACAAGGGGTGTATGTAAGTAGCAGACTTACCAGAGCCCTTTTTCCCCATGGGAGTGAAAGAGTTAAGCCTCCTGCAACAGACTAATCAAACCCAGCTGCATTCTGCCTTTAAAAGGACTACTGAGCACTCAGCAGGGGGGGTTCAGTCTGGACTGAGAGCCAGGAGAGACAGCGCTGCATGCTGAAGTAAACCCACAGACTTTTGCATTTGAAAACTTACAGGCCTGTATATGTGAACACTTTATTTTTGCATTAGTTGATGCTAGTGAGGAAAACTGATATTTATGTTTAGTTAGTGCTTCAAGGAAAGCTAGGCTTTGTTTTGTATTATTTTTGTTTGTACCTGCTGACTAAGTAATCAGTAAAGCTCCTTAAAGCTACAACGCCTCCTGAGATACTTCATTACAGAGACAGTCAACAGGTCATTGACCCTGGAAGTGGCAGCCAGCCTGTCACAATTTGGTGGCAGTGGTGGGATATACATTGTCTGCGCTTAAGAAGACAGCCCACAGTACAAAATGGAGGCGCTAGTGAAAGCCTTAATACAGACCACTACCCAACAGCAGGAGACTACACAACAGTTCCTAAGGCAACAGGCCCAGGCGACACAAGCACTGGCGGAACAACAAGCTAGAGCCACCCAGGTCCTGGCAGAACAACAGGCCCAAGCCATGGAAGAGCGGAAGGTGCAGCGGGAGACCAATCAAATACTGTTGGCCCAGCTACAGCAAATGACACCTCTCAAACCTGCTGTGTCACCAGAGACCTGTATGAGGGGCAAGCCAAATCAGTTTCTACAAAAAATGAGTCCTGAAGACGATGTGGAAACATATCTATTGAGCTTTGAAAGAACTGCCGTCAGAGAAGCCTGGCCCCAAGGGCACTGGGCCAGCATAGTTGCACCATATTTATGTGGAGAGGCACAAAAAGCATACCTCGACCTGGACAGTGAACAAGCCCTGAATTATGCCACCTTGAAAGCAGAGATCCTGGCCAGATCCGGAGTTACCCGCAGTGTCAGAGCACAAAGGTTCCATTCATGGAAGTTTGGGGAGAATAAACCCCCTCGCCCTCAGATGTTTGAGTTGCTGCACTTAGCCCAAAGGTGGCTACAGCCAGACAGCAATGGACCAGGGAGAATTGTAGAATTGCTGATTATGGACCGCTACTTGCGAAGCTTACCACCAGGCTTAAGAGAATGGGTGGGGCAAAACGAGCCAGAGACCCCAGACGAGTTTATCTCCCTAACAGAAAGATATCTCGCCATGAAGGAACTAACCCGTTTTTCAAAAGAGGAGACCTCTGGTGTTCAAAGGCGGCCCAACAACCCTAAGGTTCAAACTCCTAACTGGATGAGAACCAGACCAAGACTCATGAAGCCGGAAGTTGGAAGACACTCGTTACAAGGGAACCCAGAAAGGTTAGTTCCTGAAGAAAACAAGCAAAGAGGGACCCCAGTAAGCAAGATCAAATGCTTTTACTGTGGGGAATTCGGACACCTAGCTGTCTATTGCCCAAATAAGGAGGAACCCATGCAGTGTAACCTGGGGGAACATACGTACCACTGCAATATGATCAACCTGGTAGGAGTGGCTGGAAAGCTACACCAGTTCGTCAAAGCCATAAAAGTGAATGGGAAGGAAACCATAGCTTTAATTGACTCTGGGAGTGCGGTGACCCTATTTTCGGCCAAAGTTATAAAATCCAGCAAAATACAAAACTCAAGGAAGGTGGGCATCACCTGTGTACATGGGACAGTGAACCTGTACCCTACTGGTACCGCAGCACTGGAGGTTCAGGGGAAAAAGATGTTGCTCACCGCTCCTGTAATAGCCAATCTGCCCTACCCTGTTGTATTAGGCAGGGATTTTCCGCAACTTGAAGACCTCCTCCAAACAGGAAAAGGTGAAAGCCAAAGACAAACCGAACAGAGTGGCCCAGAGGCCAAGGAAACCCTGTGGTCACTCCCACCGTTTGTGGACCAGGATCTATTCTCCGGATCCGGGAAAACCCGCAAAACGAAGCGGGAGAGAAAGAAAGCTAAGCGCTTAGGCACAAAGATAAGAAGGAAAGCCGTTGAGGAGGCTTTAGCAGCCTGCCAGACAGGAGAAAGGAAGGAGACCGTCCAGAAAGGTCCCACGGCTCAATCTGATGAAGAACGGGCCCAAACGGGAGAACATGTAGAAGAGGAACTTACTCCACTGCAGTGTTTCCCTGACAAGTATGACTTTGCTCGTGACCAAGCTGTGGATCCGATCCTACAGAACATACGTCGTCAGCTTGTGGAAGTGAATGGGAGTCCGGTCACCGGGAGAGAGAGGAGACAGGGCCCTTATTTCATACTGCGGAATAACTTGCTGTACAGGGTCGTTCCTTCGAAGGAAGAAACACTGGAGCAGCTCCTAGTTCCCCGAGCACAAAGGAGGAAAGTCCTTGATCTGGCACACCGTAACCTCCTTGGGGGCCACCTTGGGAAGGATAAAACCCTGGGAAGGATATTGAAACGGTTTTTCTGGCCTGGCATTTTTGCTGAAGTAGCCCAGTACTGTGCATCTTGCCCTGAATGCCAATTGGCAGCTCCCCGCTCCGACCTAAGAGCTCCACTGGTATCTTTACCCATAATCGAGGAGCCGTTTTCAAGAATAGCAATGGATCTGGTGGGTCCACTAGAAAAATCAGCACGAGGGCACCAATACATCCTCGTAATAATGGACTATGCCACCAGATACCCGGAGGCCATACCCTTACGCACTGCTACCTCGAAAAATATAGCAAAAGAGCTCGTTCAACTATACTCAAGGGTGGGGATACCCAAAGAAATCCTAACAGACCAAGGGACCCCTTTTGTGTCAAAGCTGATGAGAGACATGTGCCAGCTTTTACAGGTGAAATCACTCAGGACCTCGGTTTACCATCCGCAAACAGACGGACTGGTAGAACGGTTCAATAAAACTTTGAAGAGTATGCTAAGAAAAGTTGTAGCACGAGATGGGAAAAATTGGGACCTACTCCTACCCTATTTACTCTTTGCCATAAGAGAAGTCCCCCAAGCTTCCACAGGATTTTCTCCCTTCCAACTTCTCTACGGCCGCCATCCAAGAGGAATTCTGGACATATTAAAGGAAGAATGGGAAGAGCAAATAGTGCCGGGCGAAAATATTGTGGATTATGTGAGGAACATGAGAGAAAGAATTGCCAAAGTTATCCCTCTGGTGCGAGACCATATGGAACGAGCTCAAAGTAACCAGCAAACCTATTACAACCGCACGGCCCAGGTGAGGAAGTTTCAACCCGGAGACAGGGTTCTAGTGTTAGTGCCAACAACCGAAAGCAAATTACTGGCCCGATGGCAAGGCCCCTACGAAGTTATTGAAGCTATAGGTGAGGTGGATTACAAAGTCAGTCAACCTGAGCGTCGCAAGAGAGAACAAATATATCATGTAAACCTTCTAAAACCCTGGAAAGAGCAAACAAAAGTGATGGATGTCACTTGTCTGGCTGAGGAGTCAGAAGATGCCAGCGAGTCCAAAATCTGTATTGAACCTCCGAAAGCCTATGTATCACAAGAGTTGTCCCCTGCACAAACAGAGGAAACCTACAAAATGTTGAAGCGGAACGCGGATGTGTTTTCCACCAACCCAGGTCGCACCACTGCCATTTACCATAATATTGTCACTAAACCAGGCGTGAGAATAAGGATTAAACCTTACCGCATACCTGAAGCAAAGAGAACCGAAATAAGGGCTGAGGTGAACAAAATGTTAGAACTTGGAGTAATCGAGGAGTCTCAAAGCGAATGGTGCAGCCCCATTGTCTTGGTTCCAAAACCTGATGGAACTGTCAGGTTTTGCAGCGATTTTCGCAAGCTAAACGCTGTATCCGAGTTTGATGCATACCCTATACCTAGAGTAGACGAACTAATCGAGCGACTCGGAAAAGCGAGGTTTCTAACAACGTTGGATTTGACTAAAGGGTACTGGCAAATACCCTTGACGCAAGCGGCCAAGGAGAAAACCGCCTTTTCAACACCTGACGGTCTTTTTCATTACAAGGTGCTACCTTTTGGATTGCACGGAGCACCGGCTACTTTTCAGAGACTGATGGATAAGCTGTTACGCCACCATTCAGAGTACGCAGCCGCTTACCTAGATGACATAATCATCTATACCGATGACTGGGAGACACATCTGCTGAAAGTGGAAGCAGTTTTGGAAGCCCTAAGGTGCGCACACCTTACAGTAAACCCCGGAAAGTGTGCCATCGGTCTGAGTGAGGCCAAATATTTGGGATATACGGTGGGGAGAGGAGTTGTTCGACCCCAGCTCAACAAGGTGAAGGCAATTCAGGACTGGCCACAACCTCTGAATAAGAAGCAAGTAAGGGCCTTCTTGGGGATAGTAGGGTATTATAGGAGATTCATACCCCATTTCTCTACAAGAGCTGCCCCCCTGACAGACCTTACAAGAAACAGAGCGCCCAACATGGTTAAATGGAGTTCAGAGGCTGAAGCAGCATTCACGGATCTAAAGTCGGTCCTATGTCGGAATCCTGTGCTAGTGACCCCAGATTTTGGAAAGGAATTCATCTTGCAGACGGATGCTTCGGGAGTGGGACTGGGCGCTGTGTTATCGCAAGTAGTGCAGGACGAGGAACATCCCATTTTATTCCTGAGCCGCAAACTGTTGCCACGAGAGCAGAAATATTCCATCGTGGAAAAGGAATGCCTGGCCATCAAATGGGCCACGGAGGCGCTTCGTTACTATCTCTTAGGGAGGAAGTTCACTCTGGTCTCTGACCATGCACCCCTGCAATGGATGCAGCAGAATAAGGAAAAGAACAGCCGGGTAACGAGATGGTTCCTGTCCCTGCAGCCCTACTGTTTCCGTGTCCTCCATAGAGCCGGCAGCCTACATGCTAATGCGGATGCTTTGTCTCGAATTCATTGCCTCACGGCGTTGGCCGCTCCACCCAGTGGTGTCGAGCTGGGGAGGGGGATGTGTGATAGAATCATACAAGGGGTGTATGTAAGTAGCAGACTTACCAGAGCCCTTTTTCCCCATGGGAGTGAAAGAGTTAAGCCTCCTGCAACAGACTAATCAAACCCAGCTGCATTCTGCCTTTAAAAGGACTACTGAGCACTCAGCAGGGGGGGTTCAGTCTGGACTGAGAGCCAGGAGAGACAGCGCTGCATGCTGAAGTAAACCCACAGACTTTTGCAGCTGAAAACTTACAGGCCTGTATATGTGAACACTTTATTTTTGCATTAGTTGATGCTAGTGAGGAAAACTGATATTTATGTTTAGTTAGTGCTTCAAGGAAAGCTAGGCTTTGTTTTGTATTATTTTTGTTTGTACCTGCTGACAAAGTAATCAGTAAAGCTCCTTAAAGCTACAACGCCTCCTGAGATACTTCATTACAGAGACAGTCAACAGGTCATTGACCCTGGAAGTGGCAGCCAGCCTGTCACAATATATATATACTACGTCTGTCTCTGTATTGTCAAAAATCTCATGTTACAGCAGGAGGGAAACTTTATGGTGTATGACGGTTTAATTTTTCCCTTATGTTCAAATTAGGTTTTTTTATGATTTTTATAATGTTGGGTAACAAAAGGCAATCATAGGTTGTTATACCTTGAAACATCTTGGTGGTAACAGTGTTTTATGGCTTTGATACTTGATTGTGATGCATTACTGCCTCTTCACTATATTCACAAACCATATGAAGGCTTAGTAAATTTCCCCCAACATTAGTAGAAATAAATATCAGAATTTGATATAAAAATCTGCAGTAATCCTTTTTTGCAGCAGTCCCACTCCGCTAATGCCTACTTACCATCTGAACTTTATCTATTGACTAGCGAATTGCCAGTCAAAAAATGACGGCAATGGAATTGTAAGTTAAGGAATGTGTTTGGCACAGACATTATTTTTTGTGGTGGTCTGAGATCTCGGCGCTCATTGCGAGCCTCTTGGTTGTTGTCTTTTTTTTTTATCAGAGATCCTTTTGCTGTCATTGTAAGGTCGGGGCTGATCTGCTTTTTGTGCTTATTGCAAGGCTGTAGTTTGTGTGCTATGATCAGCATTGGCACTCGTTGTGAGGCGCGCAGTGAATGTATTTTGCGTTTATTGCAAAAGTGTATTTTTTTTGTCTTTATGTATTTTGTGATGCTAATTAAATAAGTAATACATGAATATACTTTACATTTTTGTAAGTAATACATGCAGGAAGCATTGTGCTGAAGAGCTGACAATCTGTTTTGATGTTCCTGCAGCATACAATGTAGGTTTGCACTGTTGTGGAGCTGAGGTGTAAGTGTCAGCAATGTGTGCAGTGTGTAGTGTAAATAGGCTGCGTGTGCGAGGGGAACCCGTTAGTGTAGCTGGGTACTTCCGCATTATGTAAGGTAGTGTTGTAAAATGGCGGTGAATGTGTATGTGGTAGGCGGGTTTGTATGATAAAGCATCCTTGCTAATGGTGTATGTTGTAGGTCATACAGGTTTTTGTGAAAGCCGTATTTGCTTTGTGGAATTTATCGGCTTTAGGGGTCGTGTAGCCTCATTTTCGTTTTTTTTGGCGGCCATTTTTTCTGTCACTTTTGGGATTTTCGAGTGTGTAAACTCTGTAAATTTTCAAAAATTCAAGGTTTAAGCAGTGTTGCAGAGGTCCTGGGTGTCCCCCCTTGGTGTGGGTAAGGTTTTTATTTTATTTTTGTGTGTATTTTTGTGTTTTTTAATGTTTGCCACTGTGCACGGGTTGTCCGTTAAGGTGGTATATTTGAGAGTCCGTAATTGTTTGTGGGTCATAATTGTTTTTGTGTAAGTCCGTAGTTAGTTATTGCGTGTTTATGTTTTTTTTTCCAAGTGCCAATTGTGTGGTCGTTTGTAACCGGTTGTGAGGCGCCGAAGAGAGCCTCCTTCTCCGCAAATGCGGCCCCTCGCTTTGTGAGGCCCGCAATTGCAGCAGGATCGCAAGCGGCAACAACCCGCATGCTGACAACTATGTATGTGATAGATAGATTCCTCTTAACTAGATACAATGCATTTGACGCTCAAAAGAACACTAAAGTTACAATTTTGCTACTATATAGTTAAACGAGTATGTTAAATAAAATTACTGTATACTTACATGCTTCAAATGAAAATAATTGCTGAAATGTTTAATAAAAAGATTGCTTTAATCTCTGTACAATCGGCTTTTCCATGGTTCATGTTATAAATGTATGAATAATGTGTACCCCAGGCTCAATACTTGCTATTTACTATGAGCTTGAGGTTCCCTGATATTCCCCCCATTAAGCTTATCTACTGTGAGCCAAGGGATCCTGAGGTATGCCCGCTGCCCAAGTGCTATCCTGAGGTATGCCCCCTTCCCACTCGCCAGGCCTATGATCTTCATGACACCTAAAATGAACCCCTATACCATGGTATGTCTATAACCTTAGGGGTCCTTATAGACAAATACTAAATCAAATACTCAATTCTGATTGGCTGAAATATAAATGACACATTTTTCAGCCAATGAAAGTTGTAAAAATCTCTAGAAGCCATTAGTTGGTGCTGGGAGCTTCTCCTATGAGGAGTGCCATTAGAAGTTGCATTTTTTAGAGCATGTCTGTCTTTTTGGTGGAGGCCCATTTGATCTGTCCAGAAGATGAAGATCATGGGCTTCATTCAAGAATGAAGAGGACAGGATTCTTCAAACAGCATGGATTTACCACTTATTAAGGGTAGAAGAATGTGGACCAGGGCTTCACTGATCAGCATCAACAAGTAGATTTTCTTCCCTTACAGGTTTATATTATTTTTTATTTTATGTGATTTTTTTATTATATGTAATGATGTTTTTATTTTGTTTTATGTATTGTGATATAGACTATGGAGGTCCTTATGAATCCCTATGGGGGTTCATCTAACATGAGGGTCCAATATTTTATGATAGATAGTGTGCCAAGGGAGTTCATATTGACCTCTGTGGTACAGGGGTTAATTTTAACTGACATAGGGGCTAGTGTGTGAGAATGGGTAATCCCCAGGCATCCCGTGGCTCATAGCAAATGGAAAGGGGGAATTCTCCCCCCCCCCCAGTATATAGCAATATTAGTGGGAATTCCAGGAATCCCAAGCATCACAGTTGGTGGCAGGTAATGGGTAGAGGGTTCATAAACCCATACATAATTGTTATGGTTATTTAACCCTTTCCAGGCTAAGAGAAAGGCTTACATGGATAGATAGGGATGAGGGAGGATGTTAGGGCTAGTGTAGGGTGTTCATGTAGTGGATACACTACTTACCTACTAGTGAGCTTCAAACTTAGGATCTCCTGCAAGTAGGCTACACTATAGCTTTGAGAAAAAGCTCCATAATAATTGTGGGAGATGGTTTTTCTAGCTGGCGAGCCATTCTATCCTCTCCAAAAATTCTGTGTTAACTTCATAAGTCTCCATAGCAAGGGTGCTGAATGGTATGAAACACACTACACTAGCCCTAAGATCCTCCCTTTCCCCTACCTATCTATATAAAGACCCCCTATGGCAGAGAAGGGGTTAAATAATAATAACAATAATACCCCAATGACCCCAGGGTTCCCTGGGATTCCCCCCAATATTGCTATAAACAGCGAGATCTCCAGGGATTCACTCTTCCTAAGTCCTATGACCTGGGGAAGACCTGGAGATTCCCCCTTCCCACTCGCTTTGACCTAAGGAACCCCTGGAATTGCCCCTTCCATCCCTTTTACCCTGGGGATTCCCCCATCAAATTATAATGTTGGGGTCCCTATAGACCCCCATGACATCTACATTTAACCCCACATGCCACCCTCCAGTTGTGGTACAGTAAATCCATCGTAACATCTTACATATGTTTTCATATAATTTTTTCGGGCACAAAAACATTTACAAAACTATTACTGATAAATCCATATCATAATGTATGTGATTGAAATATTTATCTGTAATTATAGTGTAGGAAAACTATTCTTAAACATTTAAATTAGTTATTACTACACATGTGAGACATATAAATATTAGTTTTGACTTTTATATGTCCATTAAAGATGTGCGTATATTTTTTCTATACAAGGTCGGTTTCTTAGCACTCAACAGTTTAAATATGATTAAGTTCCCAAATAGTTTTCTACTGATGATGCCACATACACATCCATAGGAAAAAGCAAGCATTCATTGTGTCTCTTCATTTATTTATACTTATTTATTTGTTTAGTTATGGATAATTGAAGGGCAGGTGAGTGTTTACTTTTCTTGTTTGTTTTTTTATTTGGATCTTAAATGGAGATTTTGTAAAGATACTGTGTACAGTATTTCCACATTTTAAATGCTCACCACTGGAAGAAACACGATAAAGAATTGCAATAGCAACATGCAAGTGTATTACTTCTAAAGTTAATTAGTACTTTGTTATTGTCAGACCTGTATAAACAATTTACACTTGTCTTATGTGCTGAGCTAATTAGTTAGCCCCTATAAATACAAGAAATGAGTTCAGAAGTGCATGTAAAAATATAAAATAATTATCGTTTAATGTTCTTCTTCTGTTACCAAATGTATGTAATATAATATTTATTATAGAATTAATAGAAGATGAGTATTTTCTGCCCTATTATATTTTACTTCACTAATATGTTAATTTCAGCTGAGCTCATATGAACCTCAGAAAAAGTTAATGTGATTTTAATACAGCTATTGTACTTTCACAGAAATTCAGACTATTAATTAAAAGTTTCATTTTAAGAAGAACATTGTAATCGTATTAGTTATAATATTATAGGTCAGCAACATGACATCCCTTATTTTAAATCTAATATTTAATACATTCTTGCAGATAGAAGGCAATTATACTTTATCAAAAATGTTTGTAATAGGAACCAGCATAAGTTTTCCTTTTCCATTTAGTTCAATTTTTGTGGAAAAACTGTAATAAATTAGACTTATTTTTAGAAAAAGATAGAAAGCATGTTATTTATAAAGACTACTACTCTAAGCATATTATAGAACTTTATAAAATTGTGCAATTGACTATTCCATCAGTAATAAATAGTTAAGAAGGTCTTATATTTATATAGGTCAATAGAAAGTTGATGGTATGTGACATATTTTAGAAAAACATCTGGAATGATAAAAAAAATGCACACTTTAGTAAATCAGGAAATCTCTTTATGCAGTGATGAGAGTTCAAAAACTTTGAAATGATGCATTAAAATGGTGCTGAAGGTGAAGGGGCAACCTGATTATTTAAAAAAAATATTCATTAGTAGAAAGATTGTATTAATTAGACATTATGTTATCATACTGACCTGTATTCAGTTTAATTTCTTCTTCTAATAGAGATGTAAAATGTATAAATAAAGAAGAAGAAGCAAAAACGTTATAACCAACAATACAACTATCACATGAAATAGATTGCTTTCAAAGCACAATTTTGTTAATGGAATGAAATAGTAATAAACAATAAACAATCATAATTAACAGCTGAAACAGTCTTTGCATTTAATTCCCCTTTTGCATATTTAGATAAACAGAAAAAAAACAGAATAATAAGGATAAATAAAAAAAAAAAAACAATAGTAGCTCCTACTACAGAATAAGGCCCCCAACTTCATACAGCCTGTCTGTCTGCAGGTTAGAAATTTCCTACAGTTACAGATATATTTAATTGATCAAGCCCACAAGTACATTCTCACAGCACCAATACGCAAACCATGAACCCGTATGCAAACCATGAACCCGTATTTCAGGACATGATCCTGATCAATTAAGCAAGCCTGTAAGTTACATTTTAGACAGAGCCAATAGTAAATAAGACCGTCATCATGACGTCAGTAAAACATGGAGTTTAGGCTACAAAATCAATTAGTGTTTAGAAGTATGATTTGAGATCGGACTCGCAATCCAGAAATGTAGAAATCAATAAATATTAATAAATCAACTGTTCTAGTCCATGTGGGTCGCCTGATATGTATTAACTCCTTGATTCCTGGGATTAATATAACACGGAAATAAAACATTATTATTTTTTTTTATGCAGATTTGCAATTAATTCTAATGTCTTACATCACTTTTACAGTATTTTTATGCGCAGTAGTGTGTTTATATTTGCTGTTGCAGGGTTACGAACAGGTGTTTAACCCACTTGCAAGTCCTATCTAGTATTCTTATAATTGCCGTTTACAGGTTTGAAGGCAATTGAGTTCTTGTTGAATTGTTGCAACTGAATATGGATTTTACATGTTTAGCACTGGTAATATTAATGGGCTTGAAACATCAAAGGAGGAGATAGGACGGAGTTAAGTTTTTGACAACCACAGTGATTTTGAGCCTGTAACTCGCAAATGGATTGCGAGTAGCAAAATGTAGCCAATTAAATATCTTTAACTTTTACGGGCTCCATTACGGGCTTCTGTAATTGTGATTTGGACAATTGAATGGGGCCTAATTGTGCATTATAGTTCATGAATAAAAGAAGGAATTTTTATTTACTGCCCAAGATATTTTGCCCGTTATCAAGTGTTACTTCTTCAAAAGAGCTCACTAATTATAGGAGACTACATGGTTCTTGTTAACAGTTCTTCTTTTTTTAACTATTACAATTTCTCCAGGCATGTTTAGGACATTCACTCTGGCTTTTGTTTCCTACTTTTTGTCTTAACAGTTCTTTAACTTCGCTCCTTGTTTTTAAGCTCAATATTACCTCCCTCAGAAACCCATCAATCATTTTCCACTGGAAATGAAGCTGCATAAGATACAGTCACAAAAGGAAATAAGCTTTAACTGTGTAGCTTTTTGACCTTTCCCTGTAACAGAAGGAATCATTTAAATGTCATTGGGTAATTAGTACAATCTAACAAATGCATAAAATTAAGGGAGTTATTTACTAAGAATAGAAATAATGACCCTTAATATATTACCATCTATCGCTGCTGAAAGCCATTTCAGTATTCACTACACTGAATTATTAAAATGAGCCTGGAGTTTTGTTGCAATGTCCTAGTAGATCGCCACTGACTTACACTACTACTTAAAACATCACCAACTTAGAGCATCATTCAGTTTGAGCTAATTTAATTATGTTAGTATGTAATTTCAGCGGCAGGATATTTTTTTCGGTAATGTTAGACAAGTATTCAATGCCGTTCACTGACAATATTACATATTTCAGCTGGCATTCATAAATTCTGTCTTGTCAGTAAAATTGTAGGTGTAGAATTATGTGTTTACATGTACTATTACATTAAACCGGCCATTTTACCTAAATTACTAATGAGACACAGCTTGAGGAACCAATAGTAAATGAGAACGTCATGGTATTGTACAGATATGTAACATGAGACAAAATAAGCACCAGCAATTTGCGAGTAAGCATATTTGAGAATCAATATGTATAATTGCCCATCGGGCTAGCACTTCTACAGAGAATGCATTAGAGCATCTGTCTGGGTTTCATGATATGTATTAACCTATTGAGTACTGTCTTCTATTTCAACCTGCAAATTGTATAATGATACAAACATATCCATTCAAAATAATATTATTTTAATTGCGTATTTGTGTCTATGGGAATGTTAAGCATTAAATTCTAATGCACTTACATGTTTTTGTATGGTTTATTCGTGCTTTACAGTCTGTTTAATTGATGCTGCAGGTCTCAAAAATTATTCTGAAACCATTTCAAAGTTGAGACTTCCCCTTTATCTGCATGTCTAAATATCAATGATGAATATTGTATGGATGCATGATGATCTGTTTTGAATATTCATTAGATATAAATTTGTATCTTTACTTTACATTGTAAGGGCCTCATTCTATTATCGGCCGCAGCCGCTGCGGGGCCGCAAGGACCGGCCACAAGCTTTCCGGCTATTCTATCCCCCTCCGGGCCGGCGCCTTGCTATCTCTTGCGGCCGCAAGCGCCGGAGGAAAGCCTTTGATCTAAAACGGCCGTAAGAAAAGCCTGGTTGCGATTCTATTGCTCCGGGAACCCTGTCTGCAAGGCTAAAAACGAGCCGCAGCTTACTTGCAGCAAACAGGTCCCGCTAGCACCAATTAAGCACCTAAAATAGCTCAAATAAAGCCATCCTGCACTTTGCGGAGTCTATAAAGTGATATTCGGTGTTAGCAAAAATAGCACATAATTACCCTATACTCAAATCCGTAAAATATTTTTTTTTAATATACGTAAAATATACATGTAAAAAGTCCAGAGGGCTTGGAGCACCTCAGACACGCCCACGCCGCAGCCGGAAAATAAACAGTTAATTTGAACTCGGGTTTGGGCTGATGTGCAAGCTTGAGAGGGGGTTACTTTTAATCCTCATGTCCCCCAATATGATCCCTAGCATTTACAGAGCTGTACAGTGCAGGCTTGAATTTATTTTTGCGTTTTTAGATTTCAGAGCTTACGGCTGATTTCAAGATATGCGGCCGGCCGTAAGAGGAGATCCTTGCGGGGCCGTATAATAGAATCGCGAGTTAACTGAACCCCCGCAAGGAATCGCAGCCTTACGGCCGATTTACGGCCGATAATAGAATGAGGCCTAAGTGTTTTGTTTTTTAACAATATAATTATCGGTAACAGAACAATTGAGCCAATAGCTCTGGATTATTTTTAAATGGGGTAAACTAATCTTTTCGTCATCATTTAATTGCTTTAAATGTTGGTTCAATGTAATTTATATCTTTCTAATCCCAATGCTCAAAATTCATTTTTCAATAATGATTTTCTTGTTTGAACTTAATTTTTTCAAAGCCTCAGTTTCGGCAGCAGAGATATTGAAATAAGCTTTAGTATTTGTTCTTAGATCAATGAATATACAAATAATTTTAATGAAATCACTGACCTAAGACATTCTGGCTGGACTCATAAGTATGATCTTGGCAAACACTTATCACTATATTGTAGAACTTCATTGTCAATGCTGTCAGTCTCTAGTCTACAAAATAACCTAATTTAAACATTTGCTCAAAACCAATTTTTTTAATACTATAGATATTTGTCTTAGCTAATGTGATTATTTGCTGATACAGGAGTCATGAATAGAAAGAAGAAAAGCTGCCCTTTTCATGGTTTGGATACAGACTGTCTAGAGAACTGCTAGTTTCTTCATCACCAGTGATTGTGAATAAATCTGTCTGCAGCAACCACACTTTTGATTTCATTTAGAGCTTCATTCCATTCCTGAAAGTTGCCGATTTATGAGTCAGTTGACTCATAAATTACTACCAATGTATTCCAAAACACAAAAAATCTAGCCCAATCAGAATTGTAAGCTAAATGCTGTAAAAAGTCCAAAAATCACAATCCACTTGTAGCAGACACATCACAATTTCCCCAAGCAAATTTCATGCATTCCGTGCTAAAAAAAAATTACCCTCTATGTGTTTATAAATCCTCAGATTGAACAAAAATCCTACTTGTTCTCTGACCCACCTGTAGAGGCGTAAAATATGGCTCTGAGAAACAAACAAGCACTCCTTAACTGAAATGGATATAAGGCTTGAATTGTCATATCTGACACATTTAAGAGGTTAAAAATGTCCCCCTAACATCCACTAAATAAAATAACCCTGGCAATTTCCTGGATCCCCCAATACATACTACAGTGATCCTGGAGATTCCCAGGATTACCCATTACCTAATCTAAACCTGAAGAACCCAAATGATTCCCCTTTCTTACCCGAAGGATTCAACCTCCATGCACACCTTCTTTAATCTATCTATAACTATGGGGTAGTCTATAGACCCCCATGGCACCAAAAAGTTAACTCCTTAAAGGACCTCCGTGATAGCTAAATACTAACCCCAACAACAACGGTCCCTAATGGACACCTATGGCAGTTAAAATTAACTCCTATGCCATCGCTAACAAACTCATGCATTGGAGGTCCTGTACAACTTATCAGATCCCAAGGGCTAGGATTTACCGGGTCATTGATTTGTAAGTGAAAAAACAACTGTCTTTCTTAAATGACATCTTGTGATCCGCAATATCATTTTTCTACTTCTATTCTATTCTATTTTACCAAACCTATTTTATTCACTTACTGAATGCATAGTGAACTCAGTGGCAGAGCTTGAGAATGGAGGGCCCTGGTGCAAAAAACATTTTTGGGCCTCCTCCCCATTACCAACTCACTCAATGCCATCCTCAAGACCCCTTCCCATTACAGCTCCCCTCTTTAAGACCATTTCCCATAACAGCACCCCTCCACAAGACCCTGTCCTATAGGTTCTCCCTTTCCATATTTGCACCATTCTCTTACCTCCTGCCTGCATGAAGTACACATATATACACATCAATCACTACATAGCAGACAGTCTCTCTCTACAGCCATCGTCACATAGCACCAAGTCTCCCTCAACATCCACCTCCACACAGCACCCACCCCACTCAGCATCCAATCCCCACAATGCACCCAAACCCTCTCAGCACCAACTTCACAAAACTCATACCCCTGTACTCTGCTGTCATCCACTTACTTTCTCTCTCACCGTTTCCTTGATACACATCCCCAGCCTGCTAAACTACTCCACACTACCACCACTCGGAGCTTCAGTAGAAATGCCACTGATAGCTCTGCCCCTTAGTGAACTATAAAATGACTCTAGTATATTAAAAAGACTGGATTTCTGGATTTTGTTTTGAGATCTTCTATTAAAAAACCTTTTATACTCTGCACAAATTATTTATCTGCATTCTTCTGTTAATTAACCATTTATAACAGGAATAAAATGAGAGCAACAATGTTTTATAACTTATTAAACACTCAAAATAGGGAATACCTGTCAAAAACTAGATCTTTTTTTTCCAGAGAAATGTGGCATACAAGAGATGGACATTTTGATCCTCCCACAAACTTTTATTAAAGTGTAAAATACTTTATAAATAAAAAATAAGACTTTTCAAAAGACTTCTAAACTCTTGGATGAAGAAGCTGCACTAATATGCATTTATTGTATTCTTAGGAAGACACTACAAATACCCCTTTTGTTATTTATTTTTGCTCTTATTTATTTTACTGGTAAGCACTAAGTTTGGCTTTTTATATGGGAATCAGATATTCCCAAGTACCATTTATAGATTTCCTAACATATTTTAATGGTATATGGCTTTCCATCTCAAATAAACACAGCAATAATAACAAAATAAAATGTGCCTACTTGTGAAGTGAGTAAAGGGATTATTTAATCATTTTTGTTTTAATTAATTTTATCTTCCTCAATGTAATTATGATATACAATTTGCACTTCCCATGTTCCTAACAGTAACAGATTATTACCTTCTGGAGCCTTTCCGTCTAACTGTTCTCTCTCATTGGAGGTGACATCTTGTACAGCTGTGAACTAAGACCGTACCCACAGTATAGTGACTTCACACTCGCAGTGTTCCATGTTGCTAACAAGCGGATTGTGACATGCTGTGTGTCATATAAAAGTAAAAGCTTTATAATTTTTTTATAAAAGTAAAATTGTTTAATCAGTCCATTTTCTTACAATGCGTTTATTGTTGTGGCATTCCAATATACTGTAGTGGGTTTATGTGAATTTGTTCTCTTTCTATGATGTGTTTCGTGGCAGCATGAGTTTAGATTGCAAGAAAAAGAACTAAAAGGCTATGTATACCTCCTAGGTCACCTGGGTTGAGGGAAGGAGCCCCTTGACCAGGCAGGACCAGGGAGATGAGGAAGGGATGAGGAAGATGAGCTGGGGGTGGAGCATTTTATAGGCAGTCCTTTTGCCTGACAGCCATTGTGCCCCCAGCTAGCCACAAGTGAGGTACCGGCCCGCCCATCCTGGTATGAGTAATGAGAAGGGTATATTGCTAGGCAACAATGTGTTTATGGTGTGAAGTTGATACTGATATATTAATGCTTTGTTAAAAAAAATAAAAAAGTATTGTGTTAAATAATAAAAAATTATGTTTATATGTTGCCACAGGGGCGGATGGTGAGTCCCTACCCTACGATGGTACAAATGTACTATCACAGTAGGCCCTGGATGCGGGTTCAGGGCATAGAGGGCACTGTCTCTGGCCTGGCTCTTCCCCTCAATTGTATATTTATTTATAGTTTATGTTTATGGTTATCTGTCATTGTTTTTACAAATAAACGCTGTGGCCTTTCTGGGTCTGTTATTGTGGGTAGCATCACTTGGGCCGTACATGGGTCAAGGAAAACAGTGAAAAAATCCACTAACTGAGACTATGTCACTCTAAGGGCTTATTAGAAGTAAATGATGTGTACATTTTATATAATTATGATATCAAGAAAAACAAAATTAATTCATTAATCACAAGATCTAATCAATGAGATAACATACTTGCTGTCTAACTGGTGCACTTAATTCAAGCTTAAACATGTCTTGCCGTAAGCCATTTTTTTATTTACATTTTTATATTTTAGGATTATATTTAAACCATGCTCTTTTTCTAGTTTGCAGAATATTTTAGCATGTGAAAGAAATAACACATATGTATTGAATAACTATCATTTGCACTTTTCCTTAATAGTTTTTGCTATTCTGTTTGTCATCTGCAAAGAAACCTTAGACACAGATAAGAATTCTATTTAGTTCAATCTAAAGGGCTTGCACAAGCAATACTCGTAAACTTATTACTGCCAAAATAGATAACCACCCAGCAAAACTGAATATAATAAGAAAGAAAAAGGTTGCACTGATCATATTTATTTATGTATTTTAAATATCAAGGCTAGATACTAAAAATTCAAGAGTCTGATTTCAAGGATCATGTAAAATCAGGCTTAAACATACTAAGAGTTCCTTCTCCTATGATACAATCTTGATTATACTTCAGGATCGTTCTCTAGCTTTCTTAACTCCAGATATCTAATCATTCACCAACTCTTGCAGCCATATGTTGGTTAGTTTATAGCAAAACACAATAAAAACACACAAAAGAATATCCTTGCTTATCACAGTTACATTTTAATGTTTTTACTAGACTAATGTACCTGATCATCATTCACTTCTCTTCTCTGCCAGTTACAATCTAGACTGTTTATATATCCAGAATAAAATTAATAATGGACACATTTACCTTTTGACTATTTCATCTCCATATATTTGTGAGATGGTCTCCAAATACTCCCCCAACTGAACCCTTTGATTTTCTGGGGCTCCAGACTTTCATCACTTCCTCTTAAGCATGCTTGTTCCCAATGCTGCATCTTTTATTTGGAGTTTTCTTCCTCACTTTGAAAGACTCTTCACCGGTTTTATAATCTTTAAAGTGACCTTGCTTTCAGTTTTCTATTTTAAGGAACTAAAATTTTAAATGGGTTGGATACATTTTAACTTTGGAAAAATAAATAAACAACCTTTAATGCATCATCTATTATGTGCAATTATATGTAGATTTGGTAATCTCTGTTGCTGTATGACAAACTCTATATCTGTAATGCCTTCACTGACTGTCAGTGATCTAATGTCAATCTCTGAGGTCACTATCTACTTGACAGGAAGCATATATTCATGGATAGGGAAGGCCGTTTACCATTCAAAAAAAAAAATGTTGATGAATATCTAAACTATTCTTTTTTATGGGGAGACTAAGGGTGATAGGGCACTCCATATGTGGATCCCTTGCTCATTTTGGCCTTTACTGGGCTTCGTCAGTGAAAAGTACCTGATCTCCTTAAGGCATTAGGGAGTTCAGCTACACTCCACTGATGAAGCCCAATCAAGGCCCAAATCAAGGGCCATTTGAATAACCAAAAAACAAAACAGGGGTGATCAATCATAGAAGGAACTATCCTTAATAGGTTAGTTCTATGGACATGGTAACCCACTCTGAGAGCAACCTCTTTTAGCCACTTGTGCCCTTCACAGGCAAAATAACCGGTAGTATCTCAGTCTGGTCTCATTAAAAAGAGAGAACCAGCCCTGAAAGAGCAAGCAATTCAACCCTGAATAAGAGAAACAGCATACACTAGATGTACGTTCGGCATCTGTGGTCCTGGTCAATCGGGTGTAGCTGATAACTCCCTAAGGAGCACTAAGTAAGGGGTCCACATCTGGAGTCACCTATCACCCTAACAAAGACAAAGTCCTAAAGGTCATTTGCATAAGTAATACCAACAGCAGAGGTGCTCATGCAGAGAAGAAACTATCCTTAATAGGTAGTTTTATGGATATTGTCATCCACTCAGAGAGCATCTTCTTTTAACTCACTTGTGCTCTTCACAGGGAGAAATATCCTGTAGTGTATCAGTCTGGTCCCACTCAAAAGAGTGAACCAGCCCTGAAATACCAGGCAATTCTACTCTTAACAGGAGAAACAGCAAACCCCAGATGTACGTTTCACCCTTGACTGGGCCTCATCAGTTAGGTGTTGCTGACCTCCCTAAGGCACAGTGAGCAATGGGTCCACGTCTGGAGTTTCTCTATGCAGAAGCACACTACATCACCCCTACATATTTACTCCCCAGAGTTTTCTGAATCATGATGATGTTTTGAAACTAGAATTTTTTTTTACCCAGTACGATACTGAAAAAAAAAATATTATTGATAATATGGATACTGCAGATCAAGCATTTCAAGATGTGCATGTGATAGTAATGGGATTAGATTTTCATGGAATTTTCACAGTAAAGGAGAACTGAAGAATGTGAAACAAACATTTGCAACATCTCTCTTGTCAATAGTATGATGAGCAAGGTTGTTAACTGGTGGGGAAAGAGCCGCTAGGTGCTACAAAATGCTCACACCAGTTTTCCAGTGCAATTTATACTTTATACATTACATTATATAGAAATAAACAAAACATTACAAGATATCAGATATTCATTAAATAATAAAAAGATCTAAACCGTTTTGGTAAAGTCTATCTGTCTATATAATATAGTTATTTTATAATATTCTGTAATTTTTAAGAGTCCTGGAAATCTCATGCTCTTCTTTATGGTACTTGACATTAAACGCAATTGCTCTAACAGTTGAAATGAAAGAAATCAAAATGAAAATTCCTAAATTTCCAGTTCTATTTAAAGTCCTTTACTTTAAATTGATACTGATCAGCATTTCAGTTTAAAGTACGTTCTTGAAATTGTGTATATAATTAGATTTATACCAATATTATTACAGTTGCCCAAGGAAATGTTTTGAAGTTATTTGGATAACTTTATTTAATATTTTAAAAGCTATTTGGAGAAGAAAGTATTTTAATATTAATGTTCCATTTCTTATAATAGTAATAGTATGATGACTAAAAGGTAATTGACAAAAATCTTAAGTATAGTTAAAATGAAAACTGATTACAAATTAGAAATTAATATAAATCCATTCAAATTCTACAAAAAATAAAAAGCACCAAAATATATGAAAAGGATATTTCTGGGGAGAGTCCATAAGCATTGCAGAGGGTGAGATGTACTTTGCTTTGCTTAGATGTGCTGTATGCCCTTTTGCCTCTTCTGGATCACTACCTTATTGTGGTGAAGAGCTTGTGTGCCTCAGTGAAGCTGTGAGCTATACCATGTACAGCCACCCAAGATGGGCAGGTCATGGCAGAGAGGTAAAAAAATTACTGATGAAGGAACGGTATACCCACTCTAGTATCTTTGCCATGAAAACCTTATGGATAAGCACAGTCAGACACAAGATGTGCCAAGCATGAAGAGGTCCATAGGGTTACGAAGAGTCTGACACAACTAAACGACTGAACAACAACACATGTCCTTTGGTGATAACTGTGTCTTAATTTGCAATCTCTTCAATAGCCTAGTGAATCTTTCCCATTATTACATAACCTAAATATGTAAAAACTGTACCTTGGTAAAAACTTCACATGCTTGTGAAGTATGTAACAAACTAACAAAATTAGGATTTATGCAAGACAGGAATACAAAATCAGTTTTTGATCACTCTAAATGTCTCCTGGGTAATTCCATCTTTGACTGCTAGTCTGCCTGAATCTTAAAGAAGAAGATTATCCTGTGGGGATCTACTCTTCTTTGAGTTCTATTTTTAAGGAACTTTGTGAAGTGGCAGTTTCTCAGAAGAACTAAATATAGTGCTATCTGTATCCACTGTTAATCCAATTTCAAAATTATGTTAAAAACATTAAGCAAATTTGAATACAATATCTAGAAATGAAAGCCTGTATCTATTTTAAAACATGATGCCCATCAAGTCTTCAAGTTCTTCAAAAGTGAACGCTCTACAGTGGATATAAAAAGTCTACACACCCCTGTTAAAATGTCAGGTTTCCTTTAATGTGACCTATAAACTGTACTACTCAATTGAAAAACAAACTGAAATTTTTTAGGTAGAGGGAAGAAAAAATATAAAAATAAAATAATATGGTTGCATAAGTATGCACACCCTTAAACTAATACTTTGTTGAAGCACCTTTTGATTATATTACAGCACTCAGTCTTTTTGGGTATGAGTCTATCAGCATGGCACATTTTGACTTGGCAAGATTTGCCCACTCTTCTTTGCAAAAACACTCCAAATCTGGCAGATTGCGAGGGCATCTCCTGTGCACAGCCCTCTTCAGATCACCCCACAGATTTTCAATCGGATTCAGGTCTGGGCTCTGGCTGGGCCATTCCAAAACTGTAATCTTCTTCTGGTGAAGCCATTCCTTTGTTGATTTGGATGTATGCTTTGGGTCATTGTCATGCTGAAAGATGAAGTTCCTCTTCATGTTCAGCTGTCTAGCAGAAGCTTGAAGGTTTTGTGCCAATATTGACTGGTATTTGGAACTGTTCATAATTCCCTCTATCTTAACTAAGGCCCCAGTTCCAGCTGAAGAAAACAGCCCCAAAGCATGATGCTTCCACCACCATGCTTCACTGTGGGTATGGTGTTCTTTTAGTGATGTGCAGTGTTTTTTTTGCGCCAAACATATCTTTTGGAATTGTGGCCAAGAAGTTCAACCTTGGTTTCTTCAGACCATAACACCTTTTCCCACATGATTTTGGGAGACTTCAGATGTGTTTTTGCAAAATGTAGCCTGGCTTGGATGTTTTTCTTCGTAAGAAAAGGCTTTCGTCTTACCACTCTACCCCATAGCCCAGACATATGAAGAATACGGGAGATTGTTGTCACATGTACCACACAGCCAGATATTCCTGCAGCTCCTTTAATGTTGCTGTAGGCCTCTCAGACCAGTTTTCTTCTCGTTTTTTCATCAATTTTGGAGGGAGCTCCAGTTCTTGGTAATGTCATATATTCTCCACTTGATGATGACTGTCTTCACTGTGTTCCATGGTATGTCTAATGCCTTGGAAATTCTTTTGTACCCTTCTCCTGACTGATACCTTTTAACGATGAGATCCCTCTGATGCTTTGGAAGCTCTCTGTGGACCATGGCTTTTGCTGTGGGATGCGACTAAGAACATTTCAGGAAAGACCAACTAGAGCAGCTGAACGTCATTTGGGGTTAATCAGAGGCACTTTAAATGATGGCAGGTGTGCGCTGACACCTATTTAACACGATTTGGAATGTGATTGCTTAATTCTGAACACAGCTACATCCCCAGTTATAAGAGGGTGTGCAGACTTATGCAACCACATTATTGTTATTTTTTTTCTTCCCTCCACCTAAAAGATTTCAGTTTGTTTTTCAATTGAGTTGTACAGTTTATAGGTCACATTAAAGGATGGAAAAGTTCTGAAATGATTTATCTTTGTCAAACAAATTTTACAGCACAGAAACCTGACATTTTAACAGGGGTGTGTAGACTTTTTATATCTAGTTTAGGGGTCGTCAACCTTTTAATACCAACCACCCACTTTTGATGCGAACTCAATTTCCCCTATTTCATTTCTGGTTACATAAATCATATGACCCTGTCTGTGTATCGCCCTGTACTTACTAGATAGTGATCCGGTCCTGACTGATGTCCCTATGCTCTCTCACCAGCTCTCCAACTAGCCAAGCATGGTCTCCGGAGTCACTTGTCAGCGATGCCACCTAGCAATTACCTGGCTGCTCACCATGAAAGCTTGAATTGCCCACTAGTGGGTGGGGGGGGACCAAGTTGGCTACCATTGGCCTAGTACATCTAGTAATACAGAAACATTGCATGCGTGAGTTAAAGGGGGTGGGACCTATACAGGGACTGTTTGGAAGTTTTCGGTGAGTAAAGACAGAGGTTTTATACACTTGCTAATAAAATTATGTTTAAATATGGAAACATTTTTATGTATGTTTATTAAAAAACAGGGAGTCCTGAATTTCCCTTTAAGTGGCAATCTTCCCTTTTTATTTTTATTAACTTGCTTACTTGATTGCCTACTATAAATTGTCATGAATAAATCATAGTTTCCTTAGTGTGTAAATTAACTATTTGGACAAATAAGTATGCTCACAAGTGGTTACTTGAAACTCTCACTCATAAGTCTTATCTTTATCTTTTGAGTCTGAGCATTTAAATTACTGCTTCATCAACAAAAAATTGATGCTGTGCTTTTAAGGGTTTAGGAAATAAAGTTAATTTGTTTTAGTTCCTTGGGAAATAAGATTTTTGATATACCCTCTTTATTCTGTCCATTTGTTTTCTTTTGTTTAGTCATGCCATTATCTCTGTGTAGATAAATGATTAATTTGTGCTCATGCAGCCTAATCTAGTCTTTTTTTAAAATATATTCAGGTTCACTTATACGCTCACTGTGAAATTTACACATTGAGATGAGCGCCAACATTTTAATCCACTTAACAGCTAATTAAAATAAAATATAGAAAGCGATAATACATAACACAGGTCTTAATAATAGAAAAATCATAAGGGATTCTTAGGGCTACTATAACATAACACAACACAAAACCATCTCATTCCCTAAACTTAGCATATGATTGTGTATAGGAATCCCATGGACGTACGTAGTTAAGATAATGGGAAATTTAACCGGGCTAGTAATAGGATGGGAAGTTTTTTATTATTATTATTATTATTATTATTATTATTATTACTATTATTATCTTTATTTATGTTGTGCCAACATATTCCGTAGTGCTGTACAGGGGTTGAGTACATGGCAAAAAAACAAACTTACCACCTTGTAAAGAATGGGGGCCCTATTTTTGAATTGCCTGGGCACAGCTTCTACAAACCTGCAGAATAATACTCTACAAGGATATACCAAACTTTAAAATACGCATTTTGACAATGGGACAGAAGCATTTCTTTCTACTGACAGCAAAATGGCTTATGTCACTTTAGCATTTTGCATGTCAAATATATTTGCTAAAAGAAATGTCAGCAATACAGGAACAACTAATATAAGACTAGTTAAATACACAGTCAGTAAATTCAGTAACCTTCACAGCATATGTTTGATGATAAGAGAAGAAGCAATCGTTTTTATATTGTAGCACACAGAGAGTAATAAAGATTCCTGTAACTCCATTGTGAGCAGCAAAAAGTTATTGAAATATTCATAGCGAACAATTTTTCTTGTTGATTAAAATACTTTTGCATCAATATTACCTATTAACAGGGGTGCCTGGTGCATTAGGGCAACTGGGCAACTGCTCTCCCAAAATGTTAGCTGGCAGTGCCAATACATGTTATTATATATATATTATATGAATTAATATTATTATTATTATTATTACATTTGGTTTGTGACTGACTTGAACAATGACCTCTCCCATTCTGTCCCATAAATGCTTTAAAATTTGCAGCTTTATATTTTGAATCCAAATTCATCATGTAGGGAAAATAAAAAATGTACAAAACAAATTCAAATGCAAACTTATGCTAATTCTAATGGATACCTTTTGTATAAAAGAAGACAAGGACAAACAGCTATTATCCGCTGACAAAAGGTTTATAATAGATTTGTCGTTCCATACAATCCACATTTGCTCATGAAGTACAATGCACACATAAATGTTGAAGCATGCACTTCTATTAAATCAATTAAATATGTATATAAATATATATATACAAAGGATATGATGCAGCAACTGTTGTTGTGCAAGGTGCAGCAAACGCAAAGGAAAATCCAATTTTACATGATGAACTTTCTAATTATTTAGATGCTCGCTATGTCAGTGGTCCCGGAGCAATGTGGCGGCTTCTGAAATTTGAAATGCATGATTGGTCACATGCTGTCTCTAGATTAGATGTACATTTGCCACAAAGTCAGTTTGTTTGCTTTACTGCAGGCAATGAAAGAACTGCCTTAGCTCAAAGTGAACACAGAGATACAACACTTACTGCATGGTTTAAATTAAACTGCCAGGATACGCAGGCCAGACAATTTTTATACATAGAGATTTCATATCACTATTTATTTGTAAATGGTCTATGGCGACAATGAAAAAGAGATACACATAAAATTATACTACAAATTTATACCGTCAGTCCAAGAGACATTGAACATTTCAGTTTAAGATTACTTCTTTTACATGTTCCTAGTGCACAACGTTTTGAACATTTAAGCACAGTGAATGACATCGTTTAGGAGACTTTCCTATTAGCTGCATGACATCAAAACGTCATAGTAGATGATACAGAATGGGAGAGGTGTCTGGAAGAAGCACTATGTCAAATGCCAAAGCAAATGAGAGAACAATTTGCCTTCATTTGCATCTTTTGCAATGTACCTGATGCATTTACTTTGTGGGAAACATTTAAATGAAATATGTCCGAATACTTCTTGAAACGTTACAATGAGCCAATAGCACTGTAAAAAACTTTAATGGAAATTCAAGAAATATTTCTTGCTCATGGATTAAATTGTGCAAGTTTTAATTTGCCTGATCCAGGACTTATAGATGACATCAACTTTGATGATTAGGACACTGAGCTTCAAAAACCAAAAAAAAGAAGAAAAACTGGCAACTTTAAATACTTTTTTACAATTGCAAGCATTTAATGCCATCACAAATGCTACAGATGATGAAATGGTCAAAGACCGTTATTTCTATCTAGATGGCCCTGGTGGATCAGGAAAAACTGTACAATTGTTTGATGAGTTACATTCGAGCACAGGGTCAAATAGCAGTGCCATTTGCAACAACTGGAATTGCAGCACTTTTGTTAGAAGGTGGTAGAACTGTGCATAGTGGATTTAAACTGCCAGTCCCCATTTTAGAAACATCAGTGACAGATATTCGACTGAATTCTTTACAAGCCAAGACATTTAAAAAAAGTATATTAATTATCATAGACGAGGCAACAATGATGTCATGTCATGCCTTTCAATGTACTGATAGATTATTAAAAGAAGTGATGGATAATAATTTGTCATTTGGTGGAAAGGTGATGTTGTAAGGAGGAGATTTTAGGCAAACATTACCTGTTGTGCCACATGGAAATAGAACTAATATCATTGAAACATGTATCAAAACAAGTAAACTGTGGAAAATATTTACACATCTCAAATTAGAAATAAGAATGAAATCTGGAGGCCAAAATGAATTCAATGATTGGCTCATTCAAATTGGAGAAGGAAAACATCCACACATACATGATTCACGCATTGATAACATTGAAATTCCATCAACAATGGTTTGCAAGGAATCACTCACATCAGCAATCTTTCTAAAGACTCTGAATAACGACGATTACAAAGTGATATTAGCATCAAAAAATATAGATGCCTTGAATCTAAATAACGAAATTTTAAAATTCATCAATGCACCACAAAATAATTATTAGAGTGCAGATTCAGTTCTGGCAGATGATAAAGACAGTGAATCGAATTTTTGTATAGAATTTATTAATTCTTTAACCCCATCTGGAATGCTACCACATGTTTTGCAATTGAAAAAAAGGGTCAATTGTTATGCTATTGAGAAATATGAATCCAAAAAAAGGACTTTGTAATGGGACAAGATTAATTGTGCATTTAAAAGTTCATTTTATACATTTAGACATTATGACTGGGACCAATAAAGGTGAACAAGTTTTTATACCAAGAATTGATTTAGCTCCAAGCTAGAGTGGTTTGCTTTTTCTCCTTCAAAGGAGACAATTTTCAGTTATCACGGCATTTGCCATGACCATCAATAAACCCCAAGGACAAACTTTTAAGTCTGTGGGTATTTTTTTACAGGAACCTGTTTTTGCACATGGACAACTCTATGTTGCTCTTTCAAAGTGAACAAATCCAGATGAGATTAAAGTTTCAATTGAAGACAACCCAAGTCAGGGTGATCTACTACACAATGGCCGTATTTTTACAAAAAATATTGTGTATTACAAGGTTTTGTCATCAGAGAGAATAGTGGTTTCATTTGAAGGAAGAAATTGAAGGTCACTTGGGCTCTTCTTAGAAGAACACTATTTCAGTTACAACAATATATCGACAATTTCAGAAAAATACAGTAATAACCAACAAAAAAGGAAGAAAGGATATAAAAGGGTTACATCCCACAGATACAAATAAAAGGCTGCTGTGCTCTTTGAAAGGAAACCACTTTCAATGGAAAAAAAATGGAATGTCTTGGACGTCACTTTAGACATGATTGGTCCCACAAAACAGTTACCTTGCATTTTATTACCTTTACTGTTTACAATGTAATATGTTTCTTTCAGGTTTTTAAGCTTAACATTCTGTTTGAAAAGAACTATCTATCTATCTAAGTGATAAGTTGATGCATTCTATGTAATTAAGGTTTAATGTTAGTAGCAGCATCATCATTTGTGGAAAAATTAAATTGTTGCATGATATATAGATTGTTGATCCAGGGATGAATCCGATTGCCAGTTAATGGAGTCAGGAAGTAATTATTTTTTGACAACACTTTCAACAAATTTCAAAGTTGAAATTAAATGTTTTGACATTTGCCTTCCTCTGGATTTAATATTCAAGATCACTACAGTTTAAAATAAATTAAGGTTAAATGTTGTTATCTTATTTTAAAAAGTTTGAAAAATTCATTTATTGAATGTTAACAAAATTCAATGTATAGTTAAATAGAAAGGATTCATCCAGGGAGTAATCTGATCACCATTTAATGGGGTCAGGAAGGAATTTTTTTTTTTCCCTTTTGAAACAATTGGCTAAGTTGCAATGGAGTTTTTACTGCTTGCCTTTCTCTGGATTCAATACCTATGTGCTTTACCAGGAGTTTAAATACAAGTTATATGTTAATAAGCATTCTGTCATGGTTGAAGAGACTTATTTTGAAAAAGTTAAACGATTTCATGTTAGTATTGTTAAAAAAAACACGTTACCCACTGTTTACAATATAAGTTGCATTTTAGAAACCTTCATGTAATGGTTCACAATACGTATTCTGAGAAATTTGATGGATTGGTATATTATTATTCGATACATGACAATTCAAATGTTTGATATGGTTTTACAGTACATTGTTAAAAAAATAATAAATATATATACATTTTTATACTTCTTAGTAGATAAGAAAAATATTTTTTGACGGAAAGTCGCTAGTAGTTACAAAGTTACATATTATATATAGTTACATATTATATTTATATATATTCCACTTGCTGTGCATTTATTTGTGTAAATTATAATGATGAGTTTTGTCAAAAGCATAATTTTAACCCCACTGTTAAATTTCTACAATAACAGGCAAAATATACGTAAATTGTACTCATGACATGACTGCAGCAGTTTGGTCTGTGTTGGAGGTAAGCTTGATTTAATAGCATATTATTACACTATATTTGTTTGATTATAAGGTCTATTTTTGGATAGAGGTGGAGAGAGGGATGGAGGAGAGAGGGAGATAGATAAGGAGAGAGGCATAGCTTGATAGAAAGAGGGAGAGAGAGAGGGATAGCAAAATAAAGAGAGGGAAAAATGGACAGAGAGAGGGAAGGATGGACAGAGATTGGGAAAGATTGATAGATAGAGGGATAGATAGAGATGGATAGAGAGACAGAGAAAGGGAGAAAGGGATAGATAGACAGATAGATAGATAGATAGATAGATAGATAGATAGATAGATAGAAAGAAAGAGGGATAGATAGAAGAGGGGAGGGAAATATGGATAGACAGAGAGAGGGAGGGATAGAGGGAGAGAGAGAGGGAGGGAAAAAGGGGAGATAGAGAGGAGGGATAGAGAGCAGGGCATACATCCTGATCTAATATGTATACATATGTTACATAGTTACATAGTAATTGAGGTTGAAAAAAGACTTTCAGTCCCTCAAGTTCAACATTTTAAGATCTTCTCTTATCTGAAATATGCGGATTAGCTGTTAATTAATTAGTTGTTAATTTATTGATCCAGAGGAAGGCACACAAAAAACAAAAAAATCGAATTAAAACTTAGCCAATCGTCTCTAAGGGAAAAAAAAATAATTCCTACCTGACCCAAATTCTGGCAATCGGATTCCTCTCTGGATCAATACTCCCTCTCTATTTATGCAGGATAACCCAGAATGGCCTTTTTAATTAGAAATAAATCCAATCGCCTTTTAAAGTTATTTATCGAATCCGCTGTCACCACCTTTTTGGTAGAGAATTCCACAGATTAACCACCCTTACTGTGAAGAACCCTTTTCTTTCTTTATGGTGGAATCTTTTTACTTCTAACCTTAAAGGATGTCCTCTCTCAGTTGAAAACCTCTTGGAACATAAAGCTCACTTGACAAATCTTTATACTGACCCTGGATGTATTTATATAGGGTAATCATATGCCCTCTTTTTCTATAGAAAATAAGTTTAATTTGGTTAGTCTTTTATTTAGTTATTGCTTGTCATCAAGAAAACGGAGGAACTTCCGAGCATAAGAAAAGTGAGCAGAACTAGCACCACCTCACCCTCATCAAGAAAATGCAGGCACTTCCCATAAAAATAGTGAGCAGAACCAGCACCACCTCACCTTCATCAAGATAATAAATAAGTGAAGTTACAGGGAAAAAAAGATCAAGTGGGTGGAGCCTGTGTCAGTGGGCAGGGCCTATAGAGGTATCATGTTGTGAAGGGTAGGAATTTATACTGTTGGGTGGTGTCAATGTAACAGTAGGAGCCAGGTTACCATCCCACCAACTTATAAAGTCACCAGCCACCACTGCTTATCATAATATGTCATCCTTAAATTTATATTTCTTGTTATTTATTAAACCTGTAATTTGTATATATACAATTATCTTGGCTTTTCAACTTCTACAGATGGTTAAAACCAGGGGTGTAAGAATTGGGGGTGGGGTGGGGTGGGGGACAAATCGCCCAGATTAAATTAATGTGAGACATAACGAACATAAAATTAAATTTAATCATGCATTATAAGATTTGGCTACTATAGAGCTGTGGAGCAGTATGTATTTCTAATGAAAGCTTTGACCCATCCACAATGTATCATTTTTATTTATATTGGGGGGCAGGGGCATTGAGAATTTAAACAAAGAAATAACAAAAAACATTTTTGTGGGGCACTGCAGCAATGGGGCCCTCCTCAGAGCAGGGCACCGTTGAATTGAACCGGGAGCCCCAGTGGTAGATCCCTCCCTGCTTCCTGTCCTGGGAGTAGAGTTGAACTATCCCCACAGATTTGTTGGGGCTCCTATGCCCATTGTTAAAAATTATTATTTTAATTTTGAAAGTTTTTGCTGGTAGTAGCAACAAAGGGGCTTTTACTTACAATGGGCCTTATTCAATTGCGATTTGGCCAATTGAATAGGCCTCTAAATAAGCACATAGCATATTTTTTTAAAAGAAGTTTTTAGTTAGTGAAAATCTTGCTTTTGGATAGATATTTACTAACTAAAAACTTCTTTAAAAAAAATATGTTATGTGCTTATTTAGACCCCTATTCAATTGGCCAAGTTGCAATTGAATGAGGGCCTATGTAGATACAATCAGCCTTATTAAATTGCCATTCGGCAAATATAAAAGGGCTCTATTTATGCACATAGCATTTTTATTTTACAGACGTTTTTAGTTAGTGAAGACCTTGCTTTTGGATAGAAGTTCACAAACTAAAAACTTCTGTAACAAAAATATGCTATGTGCATAAATAGAGGCCTTTTATATTTGCCGAATCGTAATTTAATAAGGCTGAATATCCTTTTATATAAAAGATGCTGCATTTATAACTCCACAGTACAACACTTCCATAAGATATTCTTACCTGATACGTGAGTTCTGTATTAGCACCCATGTTTTCCAACTCTCCAACATAGACTTCCCTAGCCTAGTATCTTCTGCTATTTCCATCATTTGATCTTCTGCTATTAAATGTCTCAGGTGTAACTCATTTGCTAAATACATGCTTTTATATCCTGACTAGCGAATTGCCCGTCAAAAAATGATGCTGTTTGGTGTGTAATAATGAAATATCTAATACATTAATAAATTAATATACTTTACCTATTTTGAAACATTGTGTTGAAGAGCTGGCAATGTGTTTTGATGTTGCTGCAGCATTAGTGGTGTGGAGCTGCTGTGTAAGCGTGATGAATGTGTGCAGGGTAATAGTGTGCGTGCCCTAGACCAAACCGTTAGCGTAGTCGTCTACTTCCGCATTGTCGTAAAATGGCGGGTAATGTTTGGTATGCGTCTTAGAGGAATATCCGTAGGTCTTTTGTGGTGTTTTGCGAGTTTCTTGTGGTGTTTTGCGTGTTTAGAGTGCTGTAGCCTGGTTTTTGTTTTGTTCGGCGGCCATTTTTTCTCTCACTTAGCGTTTTTTTGTAGTGTCTAAACTCTTTTATTTTGAGTTAAATGAAGGTGTAAGTTGCTTTTTTGAGGTCCTGGATGCTCCCTCTTGCTGTAGGTAAGCTTTTTATGTCTGTGTTGTGTGTATTTATTGTGTTTTTAATTTTTTCATTTTCACGGGTTGCGGCCGATTTTTGCGAGGTCGTAATGTGTGCTAACGTGTCTCGTATGTTGTATGCGTTTGTAGCCTCATTTTTGTTTTCTTCGGCGGCCATTTTTTCTCTCGCTTAGCGAATTTTTTAGTGTCTAAACTCTTTAATTTAGAGTTAAATGAAGCTGTAAGTTGTTTTTTTGAGGTCCTGGGTGCTCCCTCTTGATGTAGGTAAGCTTTTTATGTATGTGCTGTGTGTATTTATTGTGTTTTGAATTTTGTAATGTTCGCGAGTTGCGTCTGATTGTTGCGAGGTCGTAATGTGTGGTAACGTGTCTCGTATGTTGTTTGCGAGGTAAAGTTTGCGAGGGTCGTAGTTGGTGTGTCGTGTTGTTTGCGTGGTCGCGGTTGTTGTGTGGTTGCTTGCCTTTGAACGTAAATTTTGCGAGGGTTGCAGTTGCTGGCAAGGAGCGCCTTTGGCGCTCCATGTCAGCAACTGAGGCCCTCGCCTGCAGCGTTCGCTATGCGAGCCCACAAGCGTTAGCAACAACTCGTATTCTCACAACTACATATGTGATCATTCCTGAGCCGTCTTATGACCTATCCCTGGACTCTCTGCTTCTAGACTTGCCTTGACTGATTCCTTCCTGTCTGTAGCCAGCCACTCCTCTCATATACTCTTTTCATACTGTTTTCTGCCCGGCCTTAGCCCTGACCATTGTCTATGGACTCAGTTCTGTTTTTGCCTTTTGGTTGAAACTTATTACAGTGAACTTGAACAAATTCTAGTAGTCTACTAAACAGGTCTGGACATATCTGCTGGTTTCTTTTATTCCAAGCTTGGATCCCAGCTCCAGGACACAGGCCAATAACATTACCCTTTGCCCTGCATGTTTATTGCCAGCCTGGTGACATGAGAGCTGCCAACCTGAAGACCCAGCAAGATAACAACTTACAACCTATAACACTAAGTTCTAATAACACAGAAAAACATATAGAAAAAGCTCCAGCCTTTCTTATTATAATTCAGTTAATGCAGTGAATATTTTTAGATATATGCATTTATGGATTATGTGTATTATGTATGGCAAATATACAGTTTTATTGTTATGTGTGACTAATTTAAAATGAAGAAATGAGACAGCAAGATAATACAAGCACATTTTGTGAAGAGGATCAGAAGTAGTGTTTACATACAGCTCACCTTCAACTTCTCTTATCCATATTGAAAGATTGGGATGTATTGTGAAAGTAATGGAAAAAGCAAATCTCGCAAATCTCTATTCAATTGCTCCGATTTTCCTGCGCTAACCACTCCGTCAAGCCCACAATTGGCTAAACTCTATCCACAGGTCAATGGTATCAAGGAGGTTTGGCAAAGGGCTTACTTACAAATCGGAGCACTTTAAAAGCTAATAAAAATGCAATACTGTACTCTTATTAAGAGGGAAAGTGATTTTAGTACTTAGAATTAATAGCATAGCAATCTTAAACTTTTCAACATCCAAGCCATATCCAATTGCCATATTTTAATGTCAAGCTTATTTTAGGTTTGCCACCCACCAAACATTTCGATGAGTTACGGGCTTGGAGGTCATTCA
This sequence comes from Discoglossus pictus, assembly GCA_027410445.1. Taxonomy (NCBI): domain Eukaryota; kingdom Metazoa; phylum Chordata; class Amphibia; order Anura; family Alytidae; genus Discoglossus; species Discoglossus pictus. Next base: position 455,419,978 of record CM050164.1, read on the forward strand.
AGCCCGTAGGACTTTGGACGGAAATTAAACATAAAATAAAGTATTTTATTATGGCGATGTGCAAGCTTGAGAATGTTGTGCTTTTATTTCTAATGTCACCCACTGTGTTCCCCATCATTTACAGTGATGTATTGATTTTATATTTGTTTTTACAGTGCTCCAATTTGTGGGCTTGAACCACGTGTTACAGGCTTGCGTCCATGATCATGTTCACGCCAGCTACTGCCAATGGCATGGTTTCCGATTCTCGTGAAGAGTGCCTAACTTGCGGCCAGTTGAATAGCATTGGAAAATGAGCTTGCAACTCAATCGCAGGCATTTGGCTGTCTGCAATTGAGTTGCGAGCCCAAATTGAATGAGGCTAGAGCTGTCGCGAACAGTTCGCCCGCGGACTATTTGCAGCGATTTTGGCATGTTCGCTTTCGCATCAGACGGTGAACACATGCGCTTTTCGGTTCGCCCCCTATACTTTATCATTGAGGAATCTTTGACCCTGCACCTCACAGTCAGCAGACACATTCCAGCCAATCAGCAGCATACACTCCCTTCCAGAGCCTTCCATCTGAAGGACAGGCTAATATTCTGCTCTGTTTCACCAGTCATAGTTGGTGTACCATACATTGAAAAAAAAAAAACCTTTTTTCCTTTAATCTAATTTCAGGCTCACAGCTTATATTGTGCTCAGTGAAATAAAACAACACTTTTTTGACTGTAATCGATTGAATAGCAATTGCCTGCCTACAGACGTGTGTGTGAAGCCTATTGCATCTACTCTGCCAACTTTTGCCAGTGCACAGTAATACGTCATATCTGGTGCAACTGTAGTGTACAGTGACATAAAACAACACTTTTTTTACTGTAATCGATTGAATATCAGTTGCCTGCCTACAGGCGTGTGTGTGAGGCCTACAGCGCCTACTCTGCCAACTTTTGCCAGTGCACAGTGACACTCATATCTGGTGGCACCTTAGATTGCATGCGCAGTGCCCCAAATTTGAAGTAGGAGGTCCGACCAAGCATCTTTTTCCATCTCCCTGTTCCAAAAATCAATGCCATATACACGTCCCCTAATAGTGGACGTAACAGGGATTAAACCGTTAGGAATAGTACTACTTAACCGCACACACCTTATAATAACGCAGACAGAGGCAACGCAGAGAGAGGAGTCTGAAGAAGAGGAGTCAGAGGAGGAAGGTGGCTTTGAGGAGGTGGAAGACCAAACACAGAAGGCGTCCCAGGGGGCTTGTTGTCACCTTTCTGGGACCCTTGGTGGCTGGGTGGAGGAAGAGACCTTCAATGACATCAGTGAGGACAAGGAACGGGACATGGCTAACTTGGTATCCATCCTTGTGCAAATGGGGAGTTTGCGGTTGTGCAAAGGGACTGTTTGTGGTTGTTTGCGGTGCATTAAACAGGGAGATTCGTCTGTTACTGTGAAGCGGGTGTAACCCTTACACTACCTGATCGATACAACATCATACCTGATGTTTTAAAGCATGTTATTCCAAACAATTTAGGAATGCTAGGTGATTTATGCCCTTTATGGCTTAAAACCAGACTCTGCATCAACTATGTAATTTTCCATGGGAGTTTTGCCATGAATCCCCCTCCGGCATGCCACAGTCCCGGTGTTAGTCCCCTTGAAACAACTTTCCCATCACTATTGTGGCCAGAAAGAGTCCCTGTGGGTTTTGAAATTCCTACTGCCCATTGAAGTCTTTTGCAGTTCGCCGGGTTCGCCCGTTCGCGAACATTTGATGGAAGATAGCGTCCGCTGTTCGCGAACCGAAAGTTTGATGTTCGCGACATCACTAAATGAGGCTAATAGTCTCTTCAATGAACTAAGGTATATCTTTTTAGTTATCTGACATGGCTTTTGATTGAGTAGGTCATGCCAAAAGTCTTATTTATTTTCCCCCTGCTGATCAGTAAGTTGTTACCTAAAATGTTTTACCAAAGTGCTGAAGAACCAGATATACCATCAGCTAATAGGCACCAGAATCTATCCACATTCTATGGATAGTCTTCCCATCCAAAGCATACATTTGAGCTAGCTTCTTCATTTAAACAGAAATGCAATATAATGTTTTTACTGACAGTCTATATTGTTATCACATAATAAGTTGTCGCAATTGCAAATTGTCGTCACGCAATGTCCAAAGTTGCGTGCCCGACAACTCAAAACTACGAGTTGAGCACGGGCATTGCGCGGCATCAGTTGCGCATGCACATTGGGCTGGGGACGCGCACGCACACCTCCAGATTAACAGTGTGGAGAATGGAGATGCCAGACTGACTCAAACAAATGATGACATTCAGTAGATGTGTATTGGATTGCATTTTATAACACTGAAAAGCATGTCTCAGTTGTTCTAGTGCATACGAGTCATGGGCAGGTGGGCATTAGGCCGGGTGCATGAGCCAAAGACACTCATTGAGAGGCTTGCGAAGGCCGTCGAAGGTGCTCATTCAAAGGCCTGAGATGAGCGGCAAAGGTGCTCATCGCGAGGCAGGTAGGTTAGAGAGGGAGAGGGGCTTGCAATGTGTGGCAAACACCATTGCCAGGCTTCAAATTTTATTGCCGTCATTCTTGACGGGCAAATCGCTAGTGTTATACATTAAATAAACTTTCTGTGGCCTTTTATGAAGAAACATTTCAGTGGGAGATGGAAACAAGTATCAAACTTGCATTGTAAAGGTTTCTCAACAGCATTCAAAAAGCATTTTAACTTATTGAAATTTGTGCTACAGGAAAATTGCATCATCCTGGAATTATATTTTATGTTTTCTGGAATAGAAAATTGCACCCTGCATTATGTAAAGATGGTTCATTGAAATAAATTATGTTGAGTTAAGAATTCAAAAAAATGCATTTCCAAACATCTGAACAGAATATAAAAATTCTATAAAGATGTTATGTCCATTGTCAAAATGGATTTGTCGATAAAACCTAGATAAAGACTAGAACAGAACTGAAACAGCTCCAGATACAGTGCAAAAAACATTTTTGTTAGAAATACAACATTTTTATTTTACTTAATGCATTGAAGTGACCTCATAACAGCCAAACAAAGTGAATAGTGACTGTGAAGTTGGTGATAGAAAATCCATAACAGCCTAAATATATGTACATGTACATCTAATATGTATGAACTTGATTCTCATATTTATTCTACATTAATGCTTCTTCCCAAATAACAGCTAATATAGAATTTATATTACATTTGTAAAATGTTACACATACTAACTATTAAATGTGTTTACTATTTTATAAATTATACATTGTAGCTATTTTACATTAAATACCCACATGGTATAAAGATATTGTAATTTCATGATGATCACAATATTTTAACTATATCCAGAGGTATCCAAATCACTACCAGCTTTACACTTTGGAACAGATTACCTGGAAGAATATAATACCTAGGACACTTCTTAGAAGACAGCTTTCAACATCACAGCTAAAAAAACAATATGAAAGAAATTGAATGATTTTTCAATTGGATAAGCTGTCGAAGACTCTTACCTCGTGGGCTTTTTTCACATTAGCACTAGTTTGACATTGTCTGCTGTGAGGCGCCTCCAGATTAAAAGTGTGGAGAATGGAGATGTCAGACTGACTCAAACAAATGATGACATTCAGTAGATGTGTATTGGATTGCATTTTTATAACACTGAAAAGCATGTCTCAGTTGTTCTAGTAAATGTCAAGCTTATTTTAGGTTTGCCGGACACCAAACATCCAGTGTGACAAAATGATTAGATCTCATCGCAAATCATGATGAATCTTTATTCTGATGTAAATCTCAAATACTGTTTTGTTTCTTTCCATTGAACACAAAGAGGTCATGCAATACATAACTTAAATTGTATAGATCTTGACCAATAAAAATATGCAATATGAAATCCATTTTGAGGCTAAAATAGATTAAATATGGCAAGCTCACTTATGATTATCAAACCTAGCTTTACGGCACATTCCAATCTACAGAAACTGAATATATGTAATTATATGGATTCTTCAACCCTATAAAAATATATACTGTAACAAAGAATGTAGTACAGTAGACTCTCAGTTAACCAGGACTCAAGCCACCAGCACTCTCAAGCAATCAGAAAATAAATTGAATACTGTACTTTAAATAAAAATGAAAAGCTGAGCCAGTGTAGTGTTGGCATTACATTCCCCAGGATTAGCACCAGACTCCCCAGTCAAATGTACCTGTGTGTAAGTGAGGAGTGAAAGCTGCTCCTGCTAGAACAGCCCTCACTGACAAATATACTTAGCAGAGCATCCTGTGTGTAGCTACTATAGGCCTCTTCTAATAGTACCTTTCAAGCAACCAGAAACTACATTTATCCGGCATCTACCAATCCCCATGGGTGCCGGATAACTGAGAGTCTACTGTGTATAATTTTAGAACATATGTGTCAATTATTTAGATAACTTAAAAAATATACAGCCCTATTAAATTGGGGCTAAGATTGAAATCTTAGAAAATATTGCAAAAAGTAGCACTTTTTGCTATTAAATTTCCCTATTAACCCGACCCGCAGATGGCTTGCGTTTTAAAACGCAGGCCGGTCAAGAAATGCCTACGAGCCAGGGAACATCGAATGTTGTTACTTAAACTGCCTCTCCCCCTGCGCTCATTGCAGCCCTCGCCTTGCCTTCTGGCCCCCCTATATATTGCGGGCTGCTCATTGCAGGCCTCGGCAAACCCAGAACTTGCGAGCCTCGTAACTTTGAGTAAGCCCGTAACTTTCAGATTGTTACACACAAACTCGCAATAATGACAACTATATACTGTATATGATTATGTTTAGTTGGAGGATAATTACTTTATTGAAAAGTGATCTAATCACCATAGGAGTTATCTAACCATCCACATATATTTTTGGCTTATTTATTATTATTTATTATAGAGAAGATACAAGAGGGCCCCAAGTCATTTTGTACTTGGGCCCTCTATTCACTAGCTCCCCCACTGGACAGTACTTCCATTGTTAAATTATGATTTGTAAAGGTCCATTCTTAGCCAATGAGTCTAAATGGAGTGAGTGGCTGAAGGATACAGCTCCATCCAAGTCTACAACTTGGCTGGTGCTCTCTCCTGGAACACCATAATCTGCAGAAGGAAGTTTTAATCTTGTTGCTAATGCATTTTGTATATGGATTAAAAAAGTAAAACATTTTTATTTTTACGTAACTAATCTTTTATGCAAACCCCCCACATTCCAATGCTTAAAAATGCTGTTCTCTAAGATGCATGCCCGGCAAATATCGATGTCTCAAAATATAAAGAGCATGGGCACTCAGCTACCACATGTGCCTATTGATGAATCATGACATTTAATAATGCAATCTCAGAAGCATTTTTTGGTCATCCAATACTTTAAAATGTCACCATCTCTTTTGCAAACATTTTACTATTACATTTGATTGGCACTTAGATTATTAGAAATGAAAAAATAAATGTGTATGATTACTTAGTTTGAGGGCAAAATATTTTGTCCTGGATATGAATTACAGTTGAGTGAAATTCTTCCAGGGTTCAATAATAAGCTGCCAGTACAAACCTAAGACTTCATAAGGATACATTCAAAATGCTGATGAAATTTATTGGCCTCCATTTATAGATGAGTTTGCGTCTAAGCTCATAATGTGTACTGAAATTAGATTTTAATGTCACTCGAAGGCTGAAAATATCCCTGTACACTGCCAATAAATACATTTGGAACCTTACAAAATGTATGCAGCAGTTTCTCTAGAACAATTAAATAGCAGTCCTTCAAAGGACACAAAATATAATGAGAAAGTGACATTATTAAAGCAATCTATCCTTTCTAAATGCCTCTGTAAGGAAAAAATAGAACACTGACTTAAATATTTGCAAGAGGTAAAATGTAAAAGAGTTCTTTTCACAAGTGAACAAACTTGCCAACAAAAATATAATAGTAATAAAAACAAATATGCGAAAATGTTGATGAGTTTAAACTAACTCTCCTAGTTTTTCTACATTAAAGGAAAATTACAAAGCAAGAACATGACATTTTAATCCATCTATTAAACAATAAAGTGCTGAAAAACATAGTTATATTAAACATTAACAGACAAAGTGGCATTCAATCATTGTGCTTTCTACAGTATGTAACATTTAAGTTTGACTTTGGAAAAAATGTAGATTGAAGAAAATTATATTGTACACCAAAACATTTAGTAAGAATGCACTAATGCATTTCCATCCTTTTGCATGGCCTTTACAATATTCATAAAGCTACCTGTAACCTATAATCATATTGCCAACCATTGCCATTGGTTTACTCTATGTTCATTTTACATTTTAGTGTATGATATATCATATAAAGCAGTTCTAATTGTGCTCGCAATTATGGTATTTGCTACAAGGTTTCCTCCTTTATTCCTCAGTGAATCAATAAACCTACATTACAATCTTAAAGATTGCAGTATCAACCTAATTTATAAAAACGACTAGGCTTCCATAACTTCTGAAAGATAACTGTTATTTACCCAAGTAGAAAATAGGCAGTGTGCAAGTGTGGAGGAAGAGATAAAAGGTAGACTCGGTGTGGCAAACTTATTGAGAAGAATTGAAAGAATTAAAGAATTGATTCCCAGCGCTTTAGATTTTTGTACTGTTTGGGCTGTCCATCTCTCTGCTCCATCTGGAATAAAACAGGTCAGATTCAAATCAATATGGTCTTGAGATAAGGTGTCTTGAGATATAGTCTGTTTGGAACACCTCATTGGTGACCAGATCTTACCCTCTTTTGCAAATCTACAAATATTTTTTCCCAAAAACCAAATACTACCAATATCTTCATTTATGTACCTTTCTCTCCCAACACCAATCACAAAGTGCCAACACAGAAGACACAAAGTTTGAAAAATCTAAATGAGTGGGAAATAAGAAAATATAGCACATTGATAAACCTCACTTTTATTGTATACAAAAGCACAACAACCAAAAAAGTTATCATTTGAAGTGACAAAGAAATAACCACCAGATGTAGAACTTGGTTAAAAGGCCCCTCTCACAAGGCATTGAAGTAACAAGGTGGTGCAGACAGATGATTTTTTTCTGCTAACATTTGGCGATTATGTATATACAGTATGTGTGCAGATAGATAGATAGATAGATATTGAATTTTCTCTCTAGGGGCTTCAGAGAATTAAATCCAGCCCAGGTCTAGCATTGAGTGAAAGGCAGATGTAGTATAAGAAAATCTTACATGTCAGTGTGCACAGCGCTGTAGAGTAGTGCAGACAATTGTGAACTTACAGAGTGAACTTACCATGCCCTGTTTGTTTATAGTGCAACATACTGCACGGTCACCGCTTCAAACCTATCTTCCTTCCCCTGCCACCTAAAGAACAATATCTAGCACTTGGCTAGAGAAAGCAGGGACTATTAGTGAGACATAAATCAACTGACATTTTAAAGTATGTTATGCAAATGAGGCACCCGTCCAAAGGAGACTTCCCAAGGCGGCTGCCTTTTTTGCCTAGTTATAAGTTCAGCCCACTATGCTATATCTTTTCACACTCAGCCTCCCCACATAGCATGCCATTATGGTTTTTGGTCCTGCATAAAGAAATTTGAATATAAAAATGAAGTGGGCAACTTAATCTGCTGGAGGTAATCTGAAGGAAAACGTGATTGCATTTTAGAGTAATGTTTGCACAGGGATGGAATGACCATTTGCAACCCCCTAAAAGAATTGTAATGCTTCAAATTTGCTCTTTAAATGTGATATTGCAAACTTCTAGCTTCACTGTACCTTTAATAAGAGCAACCCTAACTATTTGGCTTTTGAGCCTTCAACTTCTTTGTTTAATCAGTGGCATAATAATAAATATATTTTTGTTGTATTCGTTTGCTCTCTCTATATTGTGTATCTAAAAGTAAGAACAAAGGACAGGCACATTTAGGGTGACATGGCAGAGAAATCAATTAAGTAGGATTCAAGTCTTGGAAGCAGATAGGATAAAAGGATAAACTGAACGCTGTAAAGTTATTTGCCACCAGATTATATTATTCTTTGTTTCTGTAAACAAATATGCTATGCTTAACTGACAAATTTGCATAACTTAAAAAATAACTTGTAGGCATATTTACTTCGATAATATTCTATTTTCCTTATCCTGTGTTTCATTTATTATAATATATAAATAAAAAGCAAAATCCCTGCATTTTTGGTAATATTCTCAATTTTATTGAGAAATGTATCACTGGTAGTTATCATTTGAGACTTCATACTTGCCTAACCTTTTGTTGGGATATGTTTTAATAAGGTCAGTGGAGTCAATGATTTTTACTTGGTAACCAACACATCCTGTCCAAAGTTGTGTGTTGTCCCTCCAGCCAAATATGATCTATTCTGAATGTTAGAAGTTAAATTTCACACCTCTTGACCTCAATTTCTACTTTCTATGATCAAAACCAGAAAAGGTGAAAGAAGTTTTTGCCTAGAGCTTCAGTATTTTTGAACTTCTTCAGAGGTAAAGGATCTGCTCCCTAGATTAATTGCGGTGTGGTTTCCAGTACACTGGGTAAAATAAACCTTTGTTGAGAAGGCTGACTTACTTTTACACCACTTAACCTTCTTTTTCTGTGGTGTATTTCAATCAATATGTTAGTCAGACAAAATTAATATATACAGTTTTGCTAAAAAGTTTGCATACCCTGGCAGAAATTGTGAAATTTTGGCATTTTTTTTTACATATGGCTGATCATGCAAAAAAAAAGTATTTTATTGAAGGATAGTGATCATTTAAAGCAATTTATTATCAAACTAGAAACTTGTTCGTCAAAAATGATGGGATTAAAATGGCTGGCAATGCTGTTTGCCACACAATGTGAGGCTTTTGCTCCTCCCACCATGTACTTCAAGTTTCCTGCTTTGCACTGCTCATCGCTGAGCACCTTTGGCGCTCATTGCAAGTCTCTCCTGCTTGCGGTGCTCATCGTGAGCCACGCGATGAGCCCCTTTGGTGCTTATTGCGAGCCTTTCCTCCCACCTACTATACGGGCCCCTCATTGCAGGGTTCATTAACCTGCAAGTTTAGTGCTTGGGAATGCCATGTGTCTCTTTCCAGCATCTTTCCCCTGTCCCTGTTTGTGTAAGTGTTAGTCATATGCGTTGTGTATTTTGTAAGCTTGGCCTGGCATTGCTGAGCCTCATTTTCATGCTGTTTCTGAAAATGTGCGTTTTTCGTCCTCCATTTTTTTCTCACTTAGGCGAAAAAAGCTAAATATGGGTGTAATTCGCTTGCAACCTCACTCCCAGGCTTCCTGTGTCTCTCACGGTGCTGTTTGTGAGTGTGTTATAATTTTTTGTACATGTTTGTTAAGTTTTGATGGTTTTTTAGAGTTTCGCTCTTGAAAAGTGCTGCACCGCTGCTTTGTCTCACTTTGCGAGGCTCACATGTGTCACGGCGCCGCTGGCTGCAATGAGCGCCTTCTCCACTAATGTAAGTCTTTTGCTAACGTTATGAATATTATAATTAGTAGGAAGTGCAGTAACAAGCGCCGTCACTGCTGGGCAAGGAAACAGCAATATATATATATATATATATATATATATATATGTATATAAAGAAGTTGTTTTTTATTTTTTCATATGTTTTGATATGAAATTGCATTTATAACTTCAAGTAATAAAGATGTGTTTATTTTGTGTTTTGTAAAAGCATTTGTTCCTGGCAATATGGTTTCATGATGTGTATTAATTCCACAAGTACTAGGTTGTATGTTACTCTGGATTTTGTATCGTAAAACAGGCTTAATACTAACATATCATATTATTTAATTAAACATATGTTGAAATTGGATTGCTAAGTGTGAAATATTGTTAACATTTCATTATATTTTTGTGCTATACTGTCAGTTTAAATATTTCCGGAGGGCTTGTGAGTGGTCTTTGGTACTCCTAAATCTTTCTTCATCTTTTTGCAGTTATGGCAGTGCCCTGATTTGTGATCTGTAAAATCTTATTAGCATAGGGTTTGGGTGTCAGAGTATAAAGGAGTAACTCGTAACTTATTGTCAGTGCAAAAATCAGTGGAGAGTTATGCCTTGTTTTTGGCTTTGTCGTAAAGTTCACTCATAGAAGTGACTCGTAGCAGTTCTCTCGCAATGTTTTAGGGATCATCGCAAGGCCCCTAAACTACACGGGGGGAAAGGCTCTCGATGAGCACCAAAGATGCTCAAGCGCAAGGCCTAATAAGTGGGGCTCACGATCAGCAACAAATGGGATCATTGCAAAGCAGGAAAGTTGTGGGTTGCCACAAAGCTTCTCATTGCGGGACCCGCGATGTGCACCGGTGGGGCTCATCCCTGGGGCCTGTAAACTACACGTGGAGAGAGTCTCGGGATGAATGCCGAAGGTGCTCAGAGGGGCTACAGCCTCTCATTCTGTGGCAAGAAGCATTGCCAGGCTTACAGGTCTATTTCGTTCATTTTCCTAGTAATATATAAAACCATATCTGTTGTTTGCATTCTAGTTTACTGGAAACATAAAACAAGATTTTAAACATTTTATACAAATGTATTATCTAAATATGTGAGAGCAGTGTTTAGTAGTAGTTATGCTAACTTTGATCCAACTAAAACTTTAGCATTGGAATCAGGCCCATATTTATGGACACAAAGTAATTAATATTATTATTATGTTAAATTTTATTTTGTTTGTAGAGTACCAGAAGAGGGCCCTATTCTATTAGAAGCTTGCAGATGCCTCTAACCAGTTATTTTTGCTGCAGGTGTTTTTTTTTGCTAAATGTTTAGATGTATTCTATTATCTCCAGCTGGCAATTTACTAAGCCTAAACTTGTAAACCCTGCCTTTTTAAGCAAGATTTAAGGGGGTTGTGATCATACGATCTGACAATATTTAAGCAAAACCTGTAATTTACTTCTTAGACACAGCCAATAGTAAATGATACTATGATCATGAGGTCAGCAAAATATGGAAGTTAGACATAATCTGCAACCAATAAGTAATATTTGCCATGAGATCATCTGTTTAAGTCCATGTGGTTTCATGATATGTATTAACCCTGTATGTCCCAGGATCTATATTAATCAGAAATAACAGTTACAAATAATATTTTTAAATGCATATTTGGGGATTTAACACTGTTCTACAATTAATTCTAAATTGTATTTCAATGCCTTACCATGCTTTTAGAGTACAGTACAGTGTGTTTAATTCCTGGTACAGTTTTAAGTGTTTGAAAAAGCCCTTGCGAGTCCCTTTTAGTACTTTTTTCAATTCCGGGTCAGACTTTATTTGTGAGCTAGCTCTATGGGTCTGACAGAATATCAATTTTGTGTAACTTTAATAGTTAGTGCTTGGAATATTCAAGCTGTGCTAAAACCAATGGCGTTCTACGGACGATTTTTCGGCTTTGGCTGGCCCTCAGTGATTGTGGGTGGGTAACTCATAATCAGATTGCGAGTGGTTAATAGAATATGTGGCAATATTAAGAGTGATTTTAAGTGTGTATAAATTTACAAATTGGGCAATAGAATAAGATACAGAGTCTGTAGAACTATGGGTACAATAAACACATATTGAACCAACATTAAAAAGTTGTAAATATGAGGTATGGTGGCACCGTATTTGTATATGCAGTATAAAATGGTACAGGAGGAGATGAGAGCTTACAAATAGAGCCACTAGTGGGGTTAGAAACAAGAGGTGAAATGACTGCTAAATGGATAGATGTTAAAGGAAGAAAGATGTCTTAGAGAACCAGAAATATTTTCCATGATGTTTAGCAACTGAAATTAGAGTCTTCTGGGAAATTACTGTTAACCATACTAGGATTGTTGTTTGAAAACTTGCAGATGTCTTCATGACTTACCTTTCTGTTCATCCACTAATAATGAAGATAACATAATTTTGCAATACATATAACTGCAAGATGCACTTTTATTAAATGTGAGACCAGATCCATGTTTACAGAGACTTAATTACTGCTAGATTAATTTGTAAAATGAAGATTTTATCTAAACAATTTTTATGCACTTGGCATAGACAACTGCTATTGTAAGTTTACATACTTGACAAATGTGAAGTTTTGTTCTACACAATAATATTTTTTTTCAGTTTAAAAAGTGATAGTAACTTAAAACATGAAATCTCCACTATAAGTGATAATATATATTTTGATTTATTCATTGTTTGATTGCAGTGCCAGATCTACCTTTTTGGAGCACCTGGACAGTAATGGGGAGTAACACCCTGCGAGTGTGGGTAC